>JAXQQM020086930.1:0-300216 GCA_034641835.2 Pinus albicaulis | reverse complement strand
ACTCTTAGCTATGAATCAAAAAACACTTGACTGTGTCTTTTAAATTAACTAATTGTTCTGCAACAGTAACACAGAACTATATAGAGAAATACCTTCGAATTCTTCTTGTCTGAACCTTCACTCTGCTGGAGAGGCTTCTGCAATAACGAACTCCTTTTCTTTAGCTTATTTGACCTTCAAATAGCCTGAATAGGCTCTGATACCATGTTAGAAATTTGAAGTTTCCAGAATTAACAATGGAGAATAAAATCCCTCTTTAACACAGAGAAAATATTTAAAAATTTTCACTCATAGTGACAGATTTTTCTCATAAAAAAAATTCTATTCAGTAAAAAAAACATGTTACAATTCTTCCTCACTGCAGAGGAATTAAAAACTGTTACTGCACTGCTTCTAAGCACAGTTCCAAAAACAAAAAAAATCTTCTTTGTCTCTGTTAAAAAAATAAACAGTTCTCTGTCTATTAAAAACAACTCACTGTGTTTTTATAAAATATACACTGCTGTGTATTATTTTAAAATTATGCTCTCTCTATTTTTATAAACACACTGCTGTGCTTACATTAAAAAAATAGAACTGCACTGTTCTATATCTCGGCAACTAAAAAAAAATTACAATTATGTTCTATAAATATAAAACAAGAAAAAATATCTAAGAGGAATTAATGTCATTCATTGAAAAAATTACCCAAAATATCACCGCTTACAAATTTCATAAATGGCATTAAAAATTTTTGTCAGCACCATTTAAAAAATTTATGTCAAATTTGGTTTGCTGGCAGCAGTGGCATATTTACGCGGTGGTGGTGGATCGATGGCGCGCTTGCGGCGTATGGTGGAGCCACCACAAGCTGGTGGTTGTGGGGGGTATGGTTCTGCCCGTACGCATCAAATGGGTGACCCCCCGTAATAAACCACAGCCACACATTTTGGGTCAACGCCCAATCAACCGGTCAACTGTGGCGGGGTGCCTGTTTGTTAACCGTCGCGCTGTTTCTGCCCCCGCACTCCATTGATCTTCGCCCGCGATACTGATCCTGCTGCCAACGTGCTGCCAACTTACCTCTGTGCCTGTTCAACCATGTCGTCACCTGTGTCTTGTTCGAGCAGTTGGAAATTAGATTCCAACAGCTAGGCTATGCTTCTTTTTCATTGAATATGGGAACCCAACATTTCTTGGCTTTTCTGTTTCATTTAATATGGGAACCCAGCATTTCTTGGCTTTTCTGTTTCATTGATTTGTCATTAGTTCCCTAAATGTGAAATTTTAGTAGGGGATATCTCAATTTTTGGGAATATCTCCGCCGAAAAATTATGGCTAATTTGAAATATGATAGCTATTGTTTTTGTTTACTGCATAACAGATTTTATTATTTTTTTCTCTTTTGAAAACTATTCACTTCTACTCCGTTTTATTCTGCTTAATCATCATTATTATTTTTTTCTCTTTTGCAAACGATTCACTTCTACTCCGTTTTATTCTCCTTAATCATCATTTAAGCCAATCTTCTGTCACTGCAGCATCAAGTTCTGGAAGGAAATTTAAAATTTAAGATGATCTCTGTAGTAGAAATATTGTCGTCATATCCAAATGTTTTCTCCACTTTTAAATTGCATGCGACATTAAAAGAAAAGAAACTATTTCAATGATTCTTATATTTGGTTCAGATGAACTTGGTTTCCCTTAAAAATCATAGAATCCAATGGTATGCTTCTATTCTAGACGTTCATAATGGTTGGCTAATGGCTTTGCTGGAGGTTGTTTGCTAGAATTTCGTTCTTTACACTTTTCCGTGCCATGCCCATGCCCATGTGGTGCCTGTCTTTTCTATTCCCAGATTTGTTAGAGTGGATTCATGATAACATCATGATGTTCCACCTGTCTTAGCATATCTATTTTCATGGAGCATAACTCTGTGAAAACGCTGTCTGCATGTAACATATTTACTAAAGAAATTAGATACTGTCACGCGATCAATACTTTCAATTACTTTACGCTTAAAGGAACAGTAGCACATGATTATAAAGAAAAAACAAAACGATTGCAAATAATTGTTGAAATGAATGTCAAACGTAACATGGGTAGGATAGGATACTACATGGCCATCAATATGTTTTCCTCGACTCATATGAATGGCGTTTTATATCACCCATAATGAAAAGGATGTAGTGGTACTTCTTTACTCATCTAAGTTGTACTCATTTTCTCTATCGTTTACGTGCTATATGAAGATGTTGTCATGCATTTTTGTTCTTTTTAAGTTTATATGTGGTTATGTATTTTGGGTTTTACTTACAATAAATTTATCTTTTCTCTATTTGTTCCATATGAATTAATTTTTAAAAATGGTTATATTTTATTGTAACTATGGTTTTTCTTCTTTTATCCATTCACATATTTTCCCTTTTATTATATATCTTTTACATAAAGTATGGTCATTGTGTTCTTTCAAATTCGCTATTTAAAAAAATAACTATATATATATAAAATTATAATGTATTATACTTTTATTAGAGAAATTATTTTATGATTTTGAGTTTTATTTATATTTAAAATTCAATATAAATAAAAGGAGAGAGAGTGTGTGTGTGAGAGAGAGGGAGAGAGAGAAGCAGTGGGAGGGAGGCAGGAGGGAGAGAGAGGCAGGGAGGGAGATAGAGGGAGGGAGGGAAGCAGAGGGAGGTAGATAGAGGTGTAGGGGGAAAGAGAGGGAGAGGGTGAAGGAGAGGGAGGGAGAGGGAGATGGAGGATGAGATCAAGAGGGAGAGGGAGGGAGCGAGATAGAGGGAGGGGGATAGGCTCATGGAGAGGGAGAGATAGAGAGAGAGAGAGAGAGATAGAGAGAAGGAGGGAGAGGGAGTGAGGCAGAGAGAGAGAGAGAGGGAGGGAGAGGGGGGAAGAGAGATAGAGGGGGGAAGAGGGAGAGAGGGAGGGATAGAGGGAGAGAGGGAGAGAGATAGGGGGGGAGAGGGAGAGAGAGAGAGAGAGAAATAGGGAGATAGAGAGAGGGAGAGGGAGATATAGGGAGCGATAGAGAGAGGGAGAGCGAGAGAGAGAGAGAGAGAGAGAGAGAGAGAGAGAGATATTGAGAGGGAGGGAGGGAGTGGGAGCGAGGGAGATATAGGGAGGCAGATAGAGGAAGCAGTAGAGAGAGGGAGAGAGAGGGAGGGAGATAGAGAGAGAGAGAGAGAGAGAGAGAGAGAGAGGGAGAGAGAGAGGGAGAGGGAGAGAGAGGGGGGGATAGGCAGGGAGAGAGGGAGAGAGAGAAGGGGAGAGAGAGAGGGGGGGGGAGAGGGAGGGAGATAGAGAGAGGGGGGGGGAGAGGGAGGGAGATAGAGAGAGGGGGGGGGAGAGGGAGGGAGGGAGAGAGAGGGAGAGGGAGGGAGGGAGGAAGGGAGGGAGATAGAGAGGTAGGGTGCGAGGGAGGGAAGGAGGGTGCGAGGGAGGGAAGGAGGGGGAGAGAGGGTAGGGAGAGGAAGGGAGGGATGGAGTGGGAGGGAGGCAGGGAGAGAGAGAGGAAGAGAGCAGGACGAAGAGAGAGATGGATGGAGGGAGAGAGAGAGAGGGAGTGGGAGGGAGATAGGGAAGGAGCAGGATGGAGGTAGATAGAGAGAGAGGAAAAGGGATGGAGAGAGAGAGAGGGAGAGGGTGGCGGATAGATGGAGGGAGATAGAGGGAGAGAGGGAGGGAGGGGGAGAGAGAGGGAGGGAGGGGGAGGGAGGGGGAGGCAGGGAGAGAGAGGGAGATGGAGGGAGGGGGAGGCAGGGGGATAGAGGGAGGGGGAGAGAGTGGGAGGGTTAGTGAGGGAAAGGGATAGGGAGGGAGAGAGGGGGAGAGAGAGAGGGGGGGGGAGAGAGAAAGAAAGAAAGGGAGAGAGGGAGAGAGGGAGAGAGAGAGAGAGAGAGAGAGAGAGATTCTGAGAAAGACTAATTGTAATTTGAAACATTTCTAATTGAAGTAATGAATCAAGAAAAAGTAATTGACACAACATAAAACAATTTCAAAATCTAATAGATTCATGCAATTTCAACCATTTATTTCCACACTCAACATTTAATTATTTTAAATTTAATTTAATTTTCAGAAAGATAATTAACTGTCCTTTTAGAAAGTTTTTTTATTAGTAAATTACCTAGCTTGTCCCTTGCTCCTTTTATGTGTTGTTATTCATTTTTTTTCCAATTTAGTTATTAGTTATTTGAAGAAAAATAATTTACCTTTAAAATATATTTGAATATGATTATCATTTTTAGCCAAAAAAAGAATAAAACAAATTAATACTATGATCTAATGGAGTAATTAAAAAAATGGTAAAATGGAAATTTTTCTCCTAAATTATTTTCCAAAATTACTGGAAATTCCTAAAAAAATATAATTCAATGTAATAAATAAAATCTTAGTTATTCTTAATCTTAACCCATTTCTTCTTAATCTTAACCCATTTTAAAAGGTTGAGATTATTGAAATTTTTGAAAAAATGAGTTTAGGAGGGAAAAAAAAGAAACTCTATTTTCATTGTTTAATATTTTCATTCATTGCCATTCCAAGTACCAAGTCAAATTCTAAAGAATAATATTTTTAATTTTAACTAATAATGTTTTTCATTCTACTAATTTTCCTAAAATATCACTAAAAATTCTAGAATCTATATATAATTATTATAGATTAGAAGAATTTTACAATAATATTCTCAAACATTTTTTTTTCAATAAGAAAAAAACGCTGTAGTATTACAGTTCATATTCAATAAAATACGAGTGATTACATCATAAGACATTACACCCAATTTTATTTGTATTAATTTACATAATACTCAAACATTTGTTTTATTTAAAAATAAAATTTGTTTTTAAACTCATAGTATAAATATAGAATTTTAAAATTTTCCTATACTAAAACTAAATTCAAGTTTTAAAAAAAAACTGATATAATTTTCAAACATTTGTATCAATTTAAAAATAAGATTTTTTTTTTTTTAATACTCATAATATAAATATAGAATTTTAAAATTTTCCCATACTACAACTAATTCAAATTAAAAAAAAAAATTTGATATAATTCTCACAGGTCAATAGTATCCTTAATAAATTTATTTGTCAATAACATCCTTAATCCTTAATAAATTTATGGGTGTAAACTCTCACGTCATCCAACATATTAAACTCTCCTATGTATAACTATAACTATCTAAATACAAATTAATGTGAATGAAAACTAGTTGAATTAACGCCATCCAAAATATTCAACTCTCCCATTCCTAAGTGGAACTATCTAAACACCAATGAATGTTAAAGAAAACTAGTTCAACTAATTCCTTGAAATAGACTATAATACTATTTTTTTATACATTATTTAAATTCTAGGAACTGGTAAAGTGACCAATGAGACAAATGATAATATACAATCAAAGTGTAATTAGTAAATAAATAAAAAAATAACCTCCCTTGAAATATTAGTCATAATAGTGGTCAAAGTGGAAACACCCTCCATATATTTAGATTTTTATACTCATTTTATTAGGTATTTTATTTTTATATTTAATCCATTAAGAAGTGTCAAAATTTGTATTTAAATTTTTTTTTTAATTGTTTATATAAATTTAATTGAATATTATTAAATATTTTATTAATTATAATTTAGTGGTATTTTATTTTTATATTTAATCCATTAAGAAGTGTCAAAATTTGTATTTAAAATATTTTTTTAATTATTTATATAAATTTAATTGAATATTATTAAATATTTTATTAATTATAATTTAGTTTTAATATAAGTTGTTTTTAGTGTTATTTTTGAAAGTTTGTAGATTTTTTTGGTCTAATTTCTCTAAAATCCACATACGCTACATTCTCTAGTTTTGAACTTGCAACCTCTTAGAAGGACAGACATGTTTCTAACCATTAGCCTCACTCAAGTTGTATAATTATTATTATCATCATCCAATTTTAAGGTCATGGCCAAACCAAACATTGATGTATGAGTTCCCTTGTTTATGGAACAAGGGACCCAACTCCGCTCACCAATTATGTAAACCATGAGATTCAGCTTTTAAAACCCCTAGGGTCAAACCAACACATTTAAAAACCCCTAGGGTCAAGCCAACACATATATAAAACAATTATTTTAATAATTAATATAGATATGTTTTAAGCACTAATCTAACATGAGCCAAGAGGGATCGGATTTCTTCTATGTAATTTTTAATTGTTTAAATTCTATTTTTGAGTGGTATAGAGGTTACAAAAGATGTGCATTGAAATGGTTTTTTTTGTTATTACTATATTTTCAAGTATAAGTGAATATTAATTTACATAAAAATATTTGATTCATAACCCATATTGGGAATTTTATTTTATAAAACTTTAAAATATATTATTTTAACATTTTTCTCATTATAGATATATATGAAGTTGATATCACCTGTTCACATATTTTTTTAAATATATAAGTTCTAAAAATTGTACTCACATAATTTTTTTTACTTCTAATTAATTTTCATGAAATTTTATTAGGTCATATGGAAAACTAATTAGGCATGCATATCATATTTATTTTTTCTTTTTTATTATCGCTCACATTGTTTTTCTGTTTAGAGAATATTTTATTCATATTTTAGAAGGGGATGCTTATCAACTCCATGTTGAGCAGGTAAATAATTACACGTAGCCTGAAGAATGAGTCTCTCAGCATGTTGAGCAGGGACATACTTATACATAGTCTCGGCTCAATTATACATAAATAAAACAAATTATTCTCTTATTTAACATATTTACAATTTAACCTCTTACTTACCAAAACAATTATATTATAAAATTATAATAACATGTCTTCAAATTATGCATTGCATATGTTTAGTTAGTTTGATTTTATATATTCTTTATTAAAAACTTGAGGGTTAAATTTGACAGCCATTTACCCATTTTTCCACTTTTAATACAGTTTATTCTTAAACAAACACGTCAAGGTCAACTTGCAAATAATTTTTTAAAATATCAAAATGACGGGCATATATATATATATCAAAATGTAATATTTGTAATTTAAAAAATAATTCAATATTATTCAGTATAATAATTTTTATTTTTTTAATAAATTTTTTTATTTTTGGAAAATGAAATTAAAAATAGCTTTATGTGAAAACATTTTTATTTTGTCAATGTAAAATTAAATTAATAAAAAAAAAAGTTAAAATAAAAATAACTTCATGGTATTGACCCATGGTATATGACAACCCATTGTATTCACATGGAGTATAGCATATCTAGAGGGGGAATTAAAACATCTTATATACATCTTAATGCTGAATCTACGGAAAATCTCCTTTCACTCTAAATAGGTTTGTATCTCAAGAAATTTTATCTCTCTAGGCTCTTGATAGCTCTAGATCACTAGATTTCCTCAAATGGAGACTTGGCTTAAACTCAGTAAGTTCGAGTAGATTTTAATATATTTGAATAATTTATAAAGGAAAATTCTGATAACTATAGCCTAGACATTTTTTTAACAAAATCTTCTTGTAATTTGCTCAGAATATTCGATTTTCATGGAATATGTTTCTTCCTCCATGGAATTTTCTCAGAATGTTCGATTTTCATGAAATATGTTCCCTCCTCCATGGAATTTGTGCAAGATGAGGCTCCTCCTTTAACTGAGCCTCATGAGTAGCAGACTCTTCTCTGAGAAATTTATTTAATGAGGCATTGGAAATTTATTTTTAGCAATGGCACATTATTTTTCAAGCTAATCTATTCAAAGTTTAAGTGCATTCACTTCAATATTTGCAGGTATACATTATGTTTTTTTTCTTTTAACTTAGATAAAACTGGTAAAAGGAAATAAGAAAAGTGATATGAAGGGTTGTTTAAAAATGAGATCTTCTTAAAAAAATTCTATGATAGGTAGGAGGACCCATCAAATTTAACATGTGATGATGGTTATGAATAACCTGTTAATTAAAATGTAACGTGAATAAAACTAAAAGAAACTGTTAAATTGCTATTGACTATTGTATGTCTTCAAATTATGAAATACATATACATTAATACAGTTAGTTAAATTAAAGAATTGGTAATATTTAATAAAAATTGATTCACAATAAACATTAAAACACATAACTTATGATAAGCTAATATTATTCAAAAAAAAATAAAAATAAAAAATTATAATTTTATTTTATATTATTATTAATTGTAAAAGTATTAATATATATATTGGAAAATAAAACATATCACAAAAATTTTAATCATAAGAATTCAATCATTCTTTGGAAAAATATTTGAAAAGTACAAAAAAAAATTATTTAGCTTTTATACAATTGATTATACCTGTTGCAAATAGATGGTCAAATACCAATTTTATATTTGACAAACATAACTACATTTTATTACATGAAAAATATTTACTTTATTTTCAACATTATTATTAGTTTTTACCAAATATTTACATACATATTTCTAACAAATATATATTCTTAATTTATAAATGAAGTAAAAGGTGATTAAAAATTTTAGTTATTCTTTTATAATATTAAATATTAAATATTAAAATAATAAACATATAACTATAATATTTCCAAAATAATTAGTACCATTCTTCAAAATTTAAAGCATATTCAATACTAAATGATGTGCTCTGAGCTATTTTTAACATAATCCAACCATACACAAACATTGTAATTAAACTGTTCGACCTGTAATACAAACAAATTTTAATGAAAATGCTGCGCGTCAAATTGAAATATGAACGTTGAAGCGGTCAATTACTGAAACTTTACCTTTAGAAATTAAAAGATGCACAAACACTCATTCTAAAAAGGCCAATCCTGAAGTTGAAACACAAATTTGAAATTTGAATTTCATCTAGTTTCCTGTCAAAATGTGCGGAAAAGCTCGTTGTAAGAAAAGTCTCAAGTTGAAATGCAATTTAAATTGAAATATGAACGTTGGAGCGGTCACCATAAAAGCAATTACTGAAACTTTACCGTTAGAAACCATGAGATGCACAAAATCTCATTGTAAAACGGCCGATCCTAAAGCTGAAATGCAATTTTGAAATTTGAGTTTCATCAGTATATGCAGAAAAGCTCGTTCTAAAAGAAGCCTCAAGTTGAAATGCAATTTAAATTCATTGTGGTTTCCTACGCTAAAGTTGAAATCCAATTTAAATTTAAATGCATATATCTGAATTTCATCAGATATATGTCTCTCCACTTCTCTCCCACGCAGCTTCCTCCGCTAGTTGTGTTTGGAAGCGGCAACGAGAGTCCATGTGGGTTAGGTTTGGTGGAGGGCACACGATAGTCCATTGAGGATTTTCTTTTGAATAAGGTGCCATTGGTGCACATGTTCCACCTCTTGAGAGGTAACATTGAGGAAGGATATTTATCACAAGATAGAGTTCCAAGTTTTCGCCATTTTAGACCGTCCACTGTATGGACAAAGCGTGAGCTGCAATCAATGCTATGAAGCTAAGGACAAGTTGCCTATGCTATTCTGTTTTTCTACATGGTTCACTGAATTTATTTTGAAATTGAAGGATATATTTCATTTATTTCTTTGAAGTTGTAGGATACAGTTAAAGATTTTGTTGTTCAAATAGTTCTTTATACACTTCGCTGATATTTTTTTTTTGAAAGTGAGGGATATATTTCAATGAATTTTTTAAGTTGAAGGATATACTTGAATATTTCTGCGTTGAAATAGGTGTTTATAATTTTAATGGTAAAGAGTTACAAGGATTGTTGAATTAAATTTATTAGGTTAATTTTATATAACAAATTTCTGTTTGCAAAGATGTTTCTAATTAGAGTTAGTAACACCATACTCAGATTTCTGTTTGCATACTCCGCTTTCTACCTAGGAGATGCTTCTGTTTACATATGAATATGGGAACCTTAGCTAGGCTATGCTTCTTTTTCATTGAATATGGGAACCCAGCATTTCTTGGCTTTTCTGTTTCATTGATTTGTCATAGTTCCCTAAATGTGAAAGTTTATTAGAGGATATCTCAATTTTTGGGAATATCTCCGCTGGAAAATTTCAGCTGATTTGAAATATGATAGCTATTGTTTTTGTTTACTGCATAACGGATTTTATTATTTTTTTCTCTTTTGCAAACGATTCACTTCTACTCCGTTTTATTCTCCTTCATCATCATTTAAGCCAATCTTTTGTCACTGCAGCATCAAGTTCTGGAAGGAAATTTAAAATTTAAGATGATCTCTTCCATAGAAATATTGTCGTCATGTCCAAATGTTTTCTCCACTTTTAAATTGCATGCTACATTAAAAGAAAAAAAAACTATTTCAATGATTATTATATTTGGTTCAGATGAACTTGGTTTCCCTTAAAAATCATAGAATCCAATGGTATGCTTCTATGCTAGAAGTTGATAATGGTTGGCTAACGGCTTTGCTGGAGGTTGTTTGCTAGAATTTCGTTCTTTACACTTTTCCCTACCATGCCCATGTCCATGTCGTGCCTGTCTTTTCTATTCCCAGATTTGTTAGAGTAAATTCATGATAACCTCATGATGTTCCACCTGTCTTAGCATATCTATTTTCATGGAGCATAACTCTGTGAAAACGCTGTCTGCATGTAACATATTTACTAACAGTTGTAGCCAACATGGAATAAATGAAAGCAATAAGATACTGTCGCGATCAATACTTTCAGTTACGTTACGCTTAAAGGAACCGTAGCACATAATTATATAGAAAAAACAAAGCGATTGCAAATAATTGTTGAAATGAATGTCAAACGTAACATGGTTAGGATAGGATACTACATGGCCATCAATATGTTTTCCTCGATTCATATGAATGGCGTTTTATATCACCCATAATGAAAAAGATGTAGTGGTACTTCTTTACTCATCTAAGTTGTACTCCTCATTTTCTCTATCGTTTACATGCTATATGAAGACGTTGTCATGCATTTTTGTTATTTTTAAGTTTATATGCGGCTATGTATTATGGGTTTTACTTACAATAAATTTATCTTTTCTATGTTTATTCCATATGAATTAATTTTTAAAAATGGTTATATTTTATTGTAACTATGGTTTTTCTTCTTTTATCCATTCACATATTTTCCTTTTTATTATATATCTTTTACATAAAGTATGGTCAATGCGTTCTTTCAAATTCGCTATTTAAAAAAATAACTATATATGTATATATAAAATTATAATGTATTATACTTTTATTAGAGCAATTATTTTATGATTTTGAGTTTTATTTATATTTAAAACTCAATATAAATAAAAGGAGAGAGAGAGTGTGAGAGAGAGGGAGAAAAGGAGAGGGAGAGAGAGAGGGAGTGGGAGGGAGGCAGGAGGGAGAGAGAGGCAGGGAGGGAGATAGAGGGAGGGAGGGAAGTAGATGGAGGTAGATAGAGGTGTAGGGGGAGAGAAAGGGAGAGGGAGAGGGAGGGAGAGGGAGAGAGGGAAAGAGGGAGGTGGAGGATGATATCAAGAGGGAGAGGGAGAGGGAGGTAGGGAGATAGAGGGAGGGAGTGAGAGAGAGAGCGGGGGATAGGCTCAGGGAGAGGGAGAGATAGAGAGAGACAGAGAGAGGGAGAGGGAGTGAGGCAGAGAGAGAGGGAGAGGGGGAGAGAGAGAGAGAGATAGAGGGAGGGGGAGAGAGAGGGAGAGAGGGAGATGGATAGAGGGAGAGAGAGAGACAGAGAGAGAGAGGGAGAAAGAGAGAGAGAGAGAGAGGAAGGGGAGAGGGAGAGAGAGGGGGGGAGAGGGGGAGAGTGGGAGGGAGGGAGATATAGGAAGGCAAATAGAGGGAGCGGTAGAGAGAAGGAGAGCGAGGGACGGAGATAGAGACACAGAGAGAGAGAGAGATATGGAGAGGGAGGGAGGGAGTGGGTGCGAGGGAGATATAGGGAGGCAGATAGAGGGAGCAGTAGAGAGAGGGAGAGCGAGGGAGGGAGATAGATAGATAGATAGAGAGAGAGAGAGAGAGAGAGATAGGGAGAGGGAGAGAGAGAGAGAGAGATAGAGGGAGAGAGGGGGGGAGTAGGCAGAGGGAGAGGGAGAGAGAGAAGGAGAGAGCGAGAGAGGGAGGGAGGGAGAGGGAGAGAGGGAAAGAGAGAGAGGGAGAGGGTGATAGAGGGGGAGAGAGAGAGCGACAGAGGGGGAGGGAAAAGGGAGAGAGAGAGAGAGAGAGAGGGGGGGGTGAGGGAGAGAGAGAGAGAGGGAGAAAAGGGGGGAGGGAGAGAGGGGCGAGAGGGAGAGGGAGGGAGGGAGATAGAAGGAGAGCGAGGGAGGAAAAGAGAGAGAGAGAGGGAGAGATAGAGATAGAGAGAGAGAGAGAGAGGGAGCGGGAGAGATAAAGAGAGAGATAGAGAGGGGGATGGAGGGAGGGAGAGAGAGAGAGGGAGGGGGAGAGATAGGGAGAGAGCGAGAGAGGGAGGGAGAGAGTGAGAGGGAGATGGATGGAGATAGAAGGAGGGAGAGAGAGGGAGGGAGAGAGGGAGGAATTGGGGTGGACGGAAAGTGAAAGGGAGAGAGTGAGAGAGAGGGATAGAGGGAGAGAGTAGGGGGATAGGAAGAGTGGGAGGGAAAGAGAGAAGGAGAGAGGGATAGAGGGAGGGAGATATAGAGAGAGAGGGATAGGGAGAGAGGGAGAGAGAGAGTGGGAGGGAGAGCGAGAGGGGGAGTGGGAGGAAGAGGGGGAGAGAGAGAGATAGAGGGAGAGAGGGAGAGGTTGAGAGAGAGAGAGAGAGGGAGGGAGGTGCAGAGAGAGGGAGGGAGAGAGAGAGAGCTAGAGAGGGGGAGGGATAGAGGGAGAGAGAGAGAGAGAGAGGGGGGTGGAGCGAGAGAGGGAGAGAGAGAGAGGGGGGGGAGCGAGAGAGGGAGAGAGAGAGAGAGGGGGGGGAGGGAGCGGGAGAGAGAGAGAGAGAGAGAGAGAGAGGGAGGGAGCGGGAGAGAGATAGAAAAAGGGAGAGGGAGGGAGGGAGATAGAAAAAGGGAGAGGGAGGGAGGGAGTGGGAGGGAGGCAGAGAAAGGGAGGCAGATGGAGGGAGTGGGAGGGAGAGTGAGAGTGAGGGAGGGGGAGAGAGAGAGTGGGTGGGAGAGAGAGAGGGATGGAGAGGGGGGAGAGAGAGATAGAGGGAGGGAGAGAGAGAGAGAGAGGGAGGCAGAGAGAGAGAGGGACAAAGGGGAAGGGATAGAAGGAGCGAGGGGGGCGGGAGGGAGATAAAGGGAGGCAGACGGAGGGAGCGAGGGGTGGGGGAGATAAAGGGAGGCAGATGGAGGGAGCGAGAGAGAGAGGGAGGGAGGGAGAGAGAGAGAGAGAGAGAGAGGGAGAGAGAGAAGGAGGGAGGGAGGGAGGGAGAGAGAGAAGGAGGGAGGGAGGGAGGGAGAGAGGGAGGGAGGGAGGGGGAGGGAGAGAGGGAGAGGGAGGGATATAGATGTAGGAGGGATCGCGATGGAGGGAGAGAGAGATGGAGCAGGAGGGAGAGAGGGAGGGATTGGGAAGGAGGGAGAGAGGGATGGATAGAGAGAGAGAGATATAGATATGGAGAGGGGGGGGATAGGCAGGGAGAGAGGGAGAGAGAGATGGGGAGAGAGACAGAGGGGGAGATGGAGGGAGATAGAGAGATGGAGAGGGAGGGAGGGAGATAGAGGGAGAGAGGGAGAGGGTGAGGGAAGGAGTGAGATAGAGACAGAGAGAGAGGTAGGGAGGGAGGGTGGAGGGAGAAAGAGATGTATGGAGGGAGAGAGAGAGAGGAAGTGGGAGGGAGATAGGGAAGGAGTAGGAGGGAGGTAGGGAGAGAGAGAGGGAAAGGGATGGAGAGAGGGAGAGGGAGAGGGTGGGAGATAGATGGAGGGAGGTAGAGGGAGGGAGTCGGATTGAGAGGGAAAGGGAAAGAGAGAGAGAGAGAGGGAGGTAGGGGGAGAGAGAGAGAGAGGGAGGGGGAGGCGGATCGTGGCTAGGAGGGAGAGAGAGAGAGAGAGAGGGTGTGTCAGAGAGGAGAAATAAGGGGGGGGGAAGGGAGAGACAGAATGAGGGAGGGGGAGGGAGAGACAGAAGGAGGGAGGGGGAGCGAGAGACAGATGGAGGGAGGGAGAACGAGAGGGATAGAGGGAGGGGGAGAGAGTGGCAGGGTTAGTGAGAGGGAAAGGGATAGGGAGGGAGAGAGGGAGAGGGAGAGAGAGAGAAATAGAGAGATAGAGAGAGAGAGAGAGAGAGGGAGAGAGAAAGAAAGAGGGAGAGGGAGAGAGGGAGAGAGGGAGAGAGAGGGAGAGAGAGAGTCCAAGAAATACTAATTGTAATTCGAAACATTGCTAATTGAAGTATTGAATCAAGAAAAAGTAATTGACACAACATAAAACAATTTCAAAATCTAATAGATTCATGCAATTTCAACCATTTATTTCCACACTCAACTTTTAATTATTTTCAATTTAATTTAATTTTCAACATTACAATTAAATGTCCTTTTAGAAAGTTTTTTTATTAGTAAATTACCTAGCTTGAACACCCCCAATTTGTGTGTTGAAATTTTAAAGTTAGACATTGAACTTTAATCCTAAAGGGGGTGGACCCCAAGGGATAAGTATGGTGTGAATGTATTTACATATTTTATTTGAGGAAATAAATAAAATGATTGTGCATTTTGACCAAGATGAGAATTAGAGATCACTTGCCAAATCCATGAGGATGGATAAGGCAACAAATCTCCAAAATCTTTCAAAAATCCTTGAAAGAAATTAATTTAGATTTGAGGAGGAATCTAAATTTCCCCAATGAAGAGGAGTAGTTGGGAAGAGGTAGAGAAAAGCAGGCAGCTTTAGAACCCAGATGGAAGGCAAGCTAAACAGAAAGAATGTTTAAAACCATGATTTGGAGAATTAGAAACATGCTTTGGGGAAACTATGAGCTTAAATAAGTTGTTCCTAGACAGATCAGAGGTTGATCTGGGCTAGAAGGTGATCTCTGCTCGGGGGTGAGTCCTGGGAGACAAAGAGGACTCTAAGGTTGGGAGGTTGGTCAATTGCAGATTTTGGTATGTCTGAAATGCTTGTTAATTTGAGTTGTCATGGTATGAATTGGCTACATATAAAATTTATTTTATGTATGAATGATTTAGTACTACATTTAACAGTACCGTTCTGAATGTATCCACCTTCCCAGTCCTGGTTAGTTGTAGACAGAAATCCATGAAGTAGAACTACAGAAACTCTAAGCCAGGGTTGGCTTGAATCTGAAGTACTTAATCCTCATAGATAAATAAATATTATTTTGTCTTTTGTAAATAGAAATGAGATAGTTTATGCTCTGGTATATGCTAGAAATCTTATAGCAGAAATGAGATCTATATGAACCATAACAGAATTTGATAGAACAAGATATTAAAAAAAAAAACCCACTCAGTATACACTATATGAGTTTTATAACAGATCTAAAGGTATAGATATCCCCTCTCAAAATCTCTTTGTATTCCTGGAATATGGTAGCATAATATACTGCTTGATCTATACTCCTTGTTATCTAGTCAAACCCATGGGCCACATTTATAGTTATACTTCTAAAAGAAAATAGAAGTTTCTAGCAGGGATTCTATAACATGGAATTTAAAATCCTATTACATTCACGAGTACACCTGCAATAAGAAGGGTTAGACTACTGATAGAAATTATGAGGTACTTTGCATGACGAACATCAGTGATAAACCTGGAGATAAACATTAGAGTACACCAAAAAAATTAGAATTTAGATGGATCAACAATAGAATTATTGTATACCCATCTTTACATATATGCATAACAAAAAGAGTTTAAATAAGTCAAAAAGAATAGATATATCCCTAGGTATCAAGTAACCCATCATTTGGGGCTTTGATGACCTCGACTACAACCTGCACATATATACCTATACATGCCAATATATATATATTACTAAAGCGACATAGGCGCTGATCTGATATGTCAACGACCTACGGAAATTATATAAATAAGAAACCTACCTATGATATGGAAATACATATAAATCAAGTATAATGGCAGCAAAGTGCTATATAAAGAATGCCTTATAGTCTAGGGTTATTGAAATATAGGTAGGCATACATTAAACGACGTATAACGTATTCTTGTTGCGTCATAGAATAAACCAAATTCCAGATTCATATGCAAACCAAATTCGACATGCCCCGAACATATTTTAATGTACTGCTGACAAATAGTAATACATATAAACGAGAGAAGCCGGAATGATAAACACAGGTAACGCCGAATAGAGGATGATTTAAAATTTAACTCTCGGGTTAGAAAAGGGAAATTAGATAAACAAACAAAATTTACTGTCCATGAAAGCTAAATAGGGTCAACGAATGATTGCTATGAAAAGAAAAAAAATACAGACCAAGAGAATATTATAATCAGAACTACACGCAAAACTTTTCAAACAGCGCCTGGATAGACCGCTCCTACGAACCTAACCTGCACACCTATATGGTACTGACCAAGCAAATAGCCGACGCGTAGTCGCCAGTCTCATCAGTAACGAATGGTCGGTGAGATGGTGAATGAGTACTCACAAGCTCGCCGACTGTTTGCAACAGGATTTCGGCGTGGTTGCTATTGAACAGCTACACGATATACTCCAAACTCTGACAGGTGCAACGAATCATAATTAGGGCATCATGTCAACATCAGTGGAGTATGGGATATACGTATTAACAGAAAAAAAAAAAAAAAAACAACAAAAGAACGTTGTTCATTCCACCACCAGGGATACGTGTATCGACCCATCATTTTGGCTGGAAGTAGGTCATAGGATAAATTAAACACATAGGCTATTCTATGTTTCAAGATCGTGAGCATGGTCTCTACTTACGGTCAATATGTAAGTATGATAAATAAATCTACCGGTACGAGCATTCTATTCGATCTCGAGGGTTTTCAATAACGTGAAGATTCATATACATATAACCAACTGTGTGTAACGTTACGACGTTATATATCTTTAGTTCACGGTAGATATATATATCTATAATCCATGCTATATATATTGATATGGGAATAAATAAAGTAGATGCATTTATTCCACAATAAAAATGCATATATGGATTTTATATAGGATGTGAATAGATAAATTAGATGTATTTATTCCACAATAAATATGTATATAGGGATTTTATAAGGGTATATATATGGAGGTGTGAACAAATAAAGTAGATATATTTATTCCACAATAAATATGTATATATGGATTTTATAATGTTATATATTAGGGTTCTATGTTTTTAAGTAGATGATATATGTCCATATATATACATCCAGTTTATGTTTAAAGAAAAGCAAACAAACAAGAGGAATGTGCACACAAGTAGGAGATGAAGTAAAATATTAGGTACATGAGGGAAATGTATCCACAAGTGGCCTCAAATGTTATTTAAGTGGGATAATGGTTTTTTTTTCCTTTAGATCACTAGAACATTCAAGGAGTACCTAGAAAAAATAAAAATAAAAAAAATTCCTAATTGAGAGGTGTGACAAATGGTATCGGAGCACTAGTTACAACAAATTGGGCTGTCGTTTTGTGCTCACTGCTTATTCCATATTTTGTTTTTCTGAAATTTATAAACTTTTCTAATCTGTGTTGTAAGTGTGTACAGTGAAAATGGCTGAAGGTGAAGGGATTTATGTGGAGTTGCGGGATGAGTTCGCTACTCCAGATCCCAATGCCCCGGTACTGGCTATGTTGCACAGGATGCAACGAGAGTTGGCTGAATTAAGAAGCCAAAATGACATGTTGTCATCAGCCAGTAAGGAGCAGGAAAAGCTCATCAGAGAGCTAACTTCCAGGAACAGCCAGGAAGGCGAAGGTTCTGGAAAAAGAAAGATGGATGAGTCTGATGAGGATGATGCTGCTAGGCAGCAGCATAAACAGAAAAGAGAGTTGCAGGGAGAATTTAGAAAGATCAAACCTCCTTCCTATGATGGGGAGAAGGAGGAGGATGCTGAAGCTTGGTTGCTGAACATGATCGAGTATTTCCAAGTTTATGAATATGAGAGCAATCTGAAAGCTAGATTAGCTATGTACCAGCTACAAGGAAAAGCTACACTTTGGTGGGAAGAGACAAAAATGGTGCATGCCATTGATGAAAAGACAGTTACTTGGGAAGATTTTCAGACTAAGTTCAAAATTCGTTATTTGAATGAACGTTATTATGATGATAAAGCAAAATAATTCCATGAACTTAGACTAGGACAGCTCACTATTGATGAGTTTGTCACTAAGTTTACCAATTTACTGAGGTATGTTCCTTACATTAGGGAAGAAAAGGCCAAGGTGCAAAGGTTTTTGAATTTCCTACCTACTGTGTACAAGGAGAAAATTGAGTTTGACAACCCAAAGACCATGGATGAAGCTGTTAGAAAAGAAAGATTATGCTATCAACAGTTTAAAGGTAAAGCTGAACAAGGGAAGAGCTGGATGAACAAGGGTGAGTTCAAAGGAAAGAGACCAAAACCAGCATATTTAAGGAATTTTGGTAGAGATCATCAAAGGAAAAGGTTCAGCAAACCAAAAGAAAGTCAAACTGCTCAGTCCCAAGTGGCTTCAAAACCAGTAGAAGGGAACAATAGAAAGGAAGGGACAGTCAGAATGAAGGAACCTTTGAAATGTTGGGGCTGTGGAGAACCCCATATGATGAGGGACTGCCCCCATCGAAATATACACATGATCAGCAGAGAGAGAGAGGCAACAACAGTAAATGACATAGCCAGAAATATACCAACTATCAGTGCAGCCTTGGAAAATCGGCAAGCAGAACATCAAGCAACCATGGTGGAAATGGAGGGTAAGATTTCTGACCTACCTATTATTGTTTTGATTGATCCAGGTGCTTCTTTGAGTTACATTAGTCCTGGAATTGTAGAAAAATGTAAAATTAAACCTGAAAAATTTCAGCAGTCATGGTTGGTACAGCTGGCCACTGGAACTAAGAGAAAAGTCACACATAAGTTGCCCAAAACAGCAATAGAATTAGATGGGTTCCCAACAGAAGTAAATCTAAACATATTTCCATTAGGATCCTATGATCTGCTGATAGGAATGGATTGGATGGAAAAGAAGAAAGCCCTGATGAACTGCTGGGATAAAACCCTGCATTGTGTGGATGAAGAAGGGAAACCTTTTACACTAAAAGGGAAGTCAAAATCCATTTCAATAAGACAAATATCAGCCTTACAATTAAAAAGAACAGCTAGAAAAGGATACCAAGTCTATGCAGTGCAGGTAGAAGAAATAGAACAGCAAACTGAGGAAGAGTTATTGGATGCTATACCAGTCATCAGAGAATTTAAAGAAGTCTTTCCCAAGGAAATCCCTCATCTTCCCCCTAAAAGAGAGATTGACTTTTCTATAGATCTCGTGCCGGGAGCTACACCTATTTCCCGAGCTCCTTATCGGATGAGTCCTCCAGAACTGATGGAATTGAAGATGCAGCTGCAAGAATTATTGGATAAAGGGTACATTAGACCAAGTGTG
This sequence comes from Pinus albicaulis, assembly GCA_034641835.2. Lineage (NCBI taxonomy): Eukaryota > Viridiplantae > Streptophyta > Pinopsida > Pinales > Pinaceae > Pinus > Pinus albicaulis. The sequence goes on along the minus strand of JAXQQM020086930.1, from coordinate 280,709 downwards.
TCTCCATGGGGAGCACCGGTCTTATTCGTGAAAAAGAAGGATGGAACTTTTAGGATGTGCATTGACTATCGTCAACTGAACAAATTTACCATTAAGAATAGATATCCACTTCCTAGAATTGATGATCTTTTTGATCAAGTGAGAGGAGCTTCAGTCTTCTCCAAGATAGACCTAAGGACTGGGTATCACTAGCTCAGAATTAAAGAAGAAGACATCAGCAAAACAACATTTCAAACTAGGTATGGGCATTACGAATTTGTAGTCCTACCTTTTGGTTTGATGAATGCCCCTGCCACCTTTATGTGTCTGATGAACAGTGTGTTGAATAAGTATTTGGACAAATTTGTTCTTGTGTTCATAGATGATATCTTAGTCTATTCTAAAAACGAAGAGGAACACAAGGAACATCTGAGAATAGTGTTGCAGACTTTAAAAGAAAACCAGCTATATGCCAAGTTCAGTAAATGTGAATTTTATAAAGATAAAATTCAATATTTGGGCCATATTATTTCTGAAAAAGGGCTTGCTGTTGACCCTGAAAAGATAAAAGCTATTAAAGAATGGCCAGTTCCCACTGATGTCGCAGCAGTAAGATCATTTATGGGAATGGCAGGCTATTATCGCAGATTTGTGGAGAGATTTTCTGCTATAGCCAATCCCATAACATCATTACAAAGGAAGGGTGTTAAGTTTGTGTGGACTGAGAACTGTCAAAACAATTTCGAACAATTGAAACAGAAACTTATTTCAGCTCCTATATTAAAAATTGTTGATCCTGATAAAGAGTTTGTGGTATGTACGGATGCGTGCAGAGAGGGGCTAGGCGGAGTCCTATTGCAAGAAAATTCAGTTATTGACTATGAGTCTAGGAAATTGAAAACTCATGAACAGAATTATAGTGCATATGAATTGGAATTTGCAGTTGTTATCCATGCTCTGAAAATGTGGAGGCACTATCTATTGGGGAAGAAGTTCACATTGATGACTGATCATATCAGCCTTAAATATTTCTTTTCTCAAACTGACCTAAATGCAAGAAAAGCTAGATGGTTGTCTTTTCTAAGTGAATTTGATATGGACATAAAACATATCAAGGGAAAAGAAAACAAATTTGCTGATGCCTTAAGTAGGAATGCTTGTCAACATTTAAACAGCATTGGGAGTAGTGCCCAGATGGAGATAGAGGAATTGGTGATAAAAGCAGCAAATCAAGATCCTAACTATGAAGCACTCTTGGTGCAACTACAGAGAAAGGATAAAACTGATTTCACTAAAAACCAAAAAGGGCTTCTCTATTACAAAAACAGGTTGTATATTCCAAATATAGAGTCATTGAAAAGAGAAATTCTAGATGAATATCACAAGCAACCTTATGCAGGACATCCAGGATACCAGAAGATGTTAACAGCCTTGAAAAAGAAGTTGTTCTAGCCAGGAATGAAGAGAGATGTGGCGGAGTATCTGAGTAAGTGTATGGAATGTCAACTGGTCAAGGTTGAGCATCAACACCCAGCAGGGCTTTTAAATCCCCTACCCATTGCAGAATGGAAATGGGACACAGTTTCCATGGATTTTATAACAGGATTACCCAAAACTAAATATCAACATGATTCAGTGATGGTAGTAGTAGACACCCTCACAAAAGATGCTCACTTTATACCAGTGAAATCTACTTTCGGAACAGCTCAAGTAGCCAATGTTTTCCTGAAGGAGATAGTAAGACTTCATGGAGTTCCCAAAGTAATTGTTTCAGATCGAGATGCTAAGTTTACCGCAGCATTTTGGAAAGGATTGTTTGGGGGGATGGGTACTAAGCTGAATTTTAGTACTGCCTATCACCCTCAAACAGATGGGCAGACAGAAAGGATGAATCAAGTCTTGGAAGATATGCTGCGAATGTATGTGATGGATAGACCATCAAAGTGGGAAGAGTATCTACATCTAGTTGAGTTTTCCTATAATAATAGCTACCAATCCTCCATTAAGATGAGTCCATTTGAGGCACTCTATGGGAGGAAGTGCCGTACTCCATTGAGCTGGAGTCAACCAGAGGATAAACTGGTGTTGGGACCAGATGCACTACAAGAAATGGAAAGAATTGTTAAACAAATACAAAAAAATATAAAGACAGCACAAGACCGACAGAAGAGCTATGCGGATAAGAAAAGGGTGCACCGAGAATTCAAAGTGGGGGATCATGTGTATTTGCACATCAAACCCAAGAAGAGCACACTTTATGAAGGAAGTTGTGCAAAAATGGCTCCTAGATATTGTGGGCCTTTTGAGGTGTTACAAAGGGTGGGACCAGTGGCTTACAAGCTGGCCTCACCACCCCATGTTAGAGTGCATAATGTATTTCATGTTTCATTATTAAAAAGATATGTGCATGATGCTTCTCACATAGTTGATTGGAATGTTGTACAGGTGAAACCAGAAGGGGAGTTTACGAACCGCTTCAATGTTGAATGGAAAGAAAGTCAGATGAAGACAGGCAGTGGACGAGTAAAAGATGGATGATTTTCTCTTGAAGAATCTGGAGCAGACAGGTGACAATATCCATTACTACTGAGCAGATATGTGTTGAATAGAACAGATGGTGTTTATTTTCAGAGGGGGAATACGTAACACCCCCAATTTGTGTGTTGAATTTTTAAAAGTTAGACATTTGAACTCTAATCCTAAGGGGGTGGACCCCAAGGGATGAATATGGTGTGAATGTATTTACATATTTTATTTGAGGAAATAAATAAAATTATTGTGCATTTTGACCAAAAAAGAGAATTTGAGATCACTTGCCAAATCCATGAGGATGGATAAGGCAACAAATCCCCAAAAATCTTTCAAAAATCCTTGAAAGAAATTTATTTAGATTTAAGGAGAAATCTAAATTTCCCCAATGAAGAGGAGTAGTTGGGAAGAGGTGAGAAAAGATGGAAAAGCTGAGGAAAAGCTTAAAGCAGCTTTAAAGAACCCCAAGAGGGGAAGCCCAGGCTAAACAGGAAAGAAAGCATCCTGCTATTCTAGACTTGAAATTAAAAACATGCTTTGGGGAAGCCTTTGAACCAATGTTATATTATTGAGTGGGGATGATCTTGGGCTAGAAGGTGATCTACTGCTCGGGGTGAGTGCAGGAGACAAAGAGGACTCAGGTTGGTGGTTATTGGAACTGAATATTGCAAGATCTTGTTGAGTGTCATGGTATGTATTATTGGCATTCTATTTATGTATGGACAGTTTTTACATTTACTTGATGTTGTGATTGAATCATTATTTCGATCACAGTTAGTTGTAAGCAATTCTAACAGTAGAACTAGACTCAAACAGGGATTGAGCAGAATCAAATACTTAATCCTCACAATGTCATAAATATTATTTCTGTCTTTTACAATAAAAATAAGATCAGTTATGTCATAAAAGTGTCACAGAAATCTTAAAAATGGGATCTCAACATTCAGGATGGATAAGAACAAGATAAAAAAAAAAAACACTCAGTATACTCTATATGAGCCTTATAACAGATCTAAAGGTATAGATATCATCTTTAAAAATCTCTTTGTACTCCTTGAACATGGTAGCATAACAAACTGCTTGACCTATACTCATTGTTATCTAGTCAAACCCCATGGGCCACATCTATAGCTATACTTCTAAAAGAAAATAGAAGTTTCTAGCAAGGATTCTATAACATGTAATTGAAATCTTATTACATTCACAAGTAAACCTACAATAAGAATGGTTAGACTACTGATAGCAATTAGGGGGTATTTTGCATGATTAACATCAGTTATAAACCTTGAAATAAACATTAGAGTAAACCAGTAAAATTAGACTTGAGATGGATCAACAATAAAATTATTGTATACCTATATTTACATATATGCATAACAAAAAGATTTTAAATAAATTAGAAGGATATGTCTCATAAAATTGTCAAGTAACTTATGTTTAGAGACACAGTGATATAATATTACCATGTATACAAATAAGGATATATATATATTACTAAAGCGACATAGGCGCTGATCTGATATGTCAACGAGCTACGGAAATTATATAAATAATAAACCTACCTATGATATGGAAATACATATAAATCAAGTATAATAGCAGCGAGGTGCTATATAAAGAATGCCTTATAGTCTAGGGTTATTGAAATATAGGTGAGCATGATAAACAGCATTATAACGTATTCTTGTTCGTCGTAGAATAAACCGTTGAGATCCATATGCAAACCAAATTCGACATGCCCCGAACATATTTTAATGTACTGCTGACAAATAGTAATACATATAAACGAGAGAAGCCGGAATGATAAACACAGGTAACGCCGAATAGAGGATGATTTAAAATTTAACTCTCGGGATTAGAAAAGGGAAATTAGATAAACAAACAAAATTTACTGTCCATGAAAGCTAAATAGTGTCAACGAACGATTGCTATGAAAAGAAAAAAAATACAGACCAAGAGAATATTATAATCAGAACTACACGCAAAACTTTTCAAACAGCGCCTGGATAGACCGCTCCTACGAACCTAACCTGCACACCTATATGGTACTGACCAAGCAAATAGCCGACGCGTAGTCGCCAGTCTCATCAGTAACGAATGGTCGGTGAGATGGTGAATGAGTACTCACAAGCTCGCCGACTGTTTGCAACAGGATTTCGGCGTGGTTGCTATTGAACAGCTACACGATATACTCCAAACTCTGACAGGTGCAACGAATCATAATTAGGGCATCATGTCAACATCAGTGGAGTATGGGATATACGTATTAACAGAAAAAAAAAAAAAAAAACAACAAAAGAACGTTGTTCATTCCACCACCAGGGATACGTGTATCGACCCATCATTTTGGCTGGAAGTAGGTCATAGGATAAATTAAACACATAGGCTATTCTATGTTTCAAGATCGTGAGCATGGTCTCTACTTACGGTCAATATGTAAGTATGATAAATAAATCTACCGGTACGAGCATTCTATTCGATCTCGAGGGTTTTCAATAACGTGAAGATTCATATACATATAACCAACTGTGCGTAACGTTACGACGTTATATATCTTTAGTTCACGGTAGATATATATATCTATAATCCATGCTCTATATATATTGAGATGGGAATAAATAAAGTAGATGCATTTATTCCACAATAAAAATGCATATATGGATTTTATATAGGATGTGAATAGATAAATTAGATGTATTTATTCCACAATAAATATGTATATAGGGATTTTATAAGGGTATATATATGGAGGTGTGAACAAATAAAGTAGATATATTTATTCCACAATAAATATGTATATATGGATTTTATAATGTTATATATTAGGGTTCTATGTTTTTAAGTAGATGATATATGTCCATATATATACATCCAGTTTATGTTTAAAGAAAAGCAAACAAACAAGAGGAATGTGCACACAAGTAGGAGATGAAGTAAAATATTAGGTACATGAGGGAAATGTATCCACAAGTGGCCTCAAATGTTATTTAAGTGGGATAATGGTTTTTTTTTCCTTTAGATCACTAGAACATTCAAGGAGTACCTAGAAAAAAAAAAAAAAAAAAAAATTCCTAATTGAGAGGTGTGACATAGCTTGTCCCTTGCTCCTTTTATGTGTCGTTATTCATTTTTTTTCCAATTTAGTTATTAGTTATTTGAACAAAAATAATTTACTTTTAAAATATATTTGTATAAGATTATCATTTTTAGCCAAAAAAGGAATAAAACAAATTAATACTATGATCTAATGGAGGAATTAAAAAAAATGATAAAATGGAAATTTTTTTCCTAAATTTTTTTCCAAAATTACTAGAAATTCCTAAAAAAATATTATTCAATGTAATAAATAAAAACTTAGTTCTTCTGAACCTTAACTCATTTCAACTTAATCTTAACCCATTTTAAAAAGGTTGAGATTATTGAAATTAAAAAAAAAAAGAGTTTAGGAGGGAAAAAAAGGAAACTTTATTTTCGTTGTTTAATATTTTCATTCATTGCCCGTTCCAAGTACCAAGTCAAATTCTAAAGAATAATATTTTTAATTTTAACTAATAATGTTTTTCATTCTACTAATTTTCCTAAAATATCACTAAAAATTCTAGAATCTATATATAATTATTGTAGATTAGAAGAATTTTACAATAATATTCTCAAACATTTCTTTTTTTTCAGTAAGAAAAAAATGCTATAGTATTACAGTTCATATTCAATCAAATAATAGTGATTACATCATAAAACATTACACCCAATTTTATTTGTACTAATTTACATCATACTCAAACATTTGTTTTAATTTAAAAATAAAATTTGTTTTTAAACTCATAGTATAAATATAGAATTTTAAAAGTTTCCTATACTAAAACTAAATTCAAGTTCTTTAAAAATACTGATATAATTTTCAAACATTTGTATCAATTTAAAAATAAATTTTTTTTTATACTCATAATATGAATATAGAATTTTAAAATTTTCCAATACTAAAACTAAATTCAAATTAAAAAAGAAAACAGAAAATTGATATAATTTTCACATTGGTCAATAGTATCCTTAATAAATTTATTTGTCAATAACATCCTTAATCCTTAATAAATTTATGGGTGTAAACTATCACACCATCCAAAATATTAAACTCTCCTATGTATAACTATAACTGTATAAATACAAATTAATGTGAACGAAATCTAGTTGAATTAACGCAATCCAAAATATTCAACTCTGCCATTCCTAAGTGGAACTATCTAAACACCAATTAATGTTGCCATTCCTAAGTGGAACTATCTAAACACCAATGAATGTTAAAGAAAACTCGTTCAACTAATCCCTTGAATTAGACTATAATAATATTTTGTTATACATTATTTAAATTCTTAAAATTAAATTCAAGGAAATGGTAAAGTGATCAATGAGACAAATGATAATATATAATCAAAGTGTAATTAGTAAATAAATAAAAAAATAACCTCCCTTGAAATATTAGTCATAACAGTGGTCAAAGTGGAAACACCCTCCATATATTTAGATTTTTATACTCATTTTATTAGGTATTTTATTTTTATATTTAATTCATTAAGAAGTGTCAAAATTTGTATTTAAAATATTTTTTTAATCATTTATATAAATTTAATTGAATATTATTAAATATTTTATTAATTATAATTTAGTTTTAATATAAGTTGTTTTTAGTGTTATTTTTGAAAGTTTGTAGATTTTTTTGGTCTAATTTCTCTAGAATCCACATACTACATTCTCTAGTTTTGAACTTGCAACCTCTTAGGAGGAAAGACATGTTGCTAACCATTAGCCTCGCTCAAGTTGTATAATTATTATTATCATCATCCAATTTTAAGGTCATGGCCAAGCCAAACATTGATGTATGAGTTCCCTTGTTTATGGAACAAGGGACCCACCTTCGCTCAGCAATTATGTAAACCATGAGATTCAGGGTTTAAAACCCCTAGGGTCAAACCAACCCATTTAAAAATCCCTAGGATCAAGCCAACACATACATAAAACAATTATTTTAAGAATTAATTTAGATATGTTTTAAGCACTGATCTAACATAAGCCAAGAGGGATCATATTTCTTCTATGTAATTTTTCATTGTTTAAATTCTATTTTTGAGTGCTGTAGAGGTTACAAAAGATGTGCATTGAAATGGTTTTTTTGGTTATTACTATATTTTCAAGTATAAGTGAATATTAATTTACATTAAAATATTTGATTCATAACCCATATTGAGAATTTTATTTTATAAAACTTTAAAATATATTATTTTAACATTTTTCTCATTATAGATATATATGAAGTTGATATCACATAATTTTTTTTACTTCTAATTACTTTTCATGAAATTTTATTATTTAATATGGACAACTAATTAAGCATGCATATCATATTTATTTTTTATTTTTTATTATCGCTCAGATTGTTTTTCTGTTTAGAGAATATTTTATTCATATTTTAGTAGGGGATGCTTATCAACTCCATGTTGAGCAGGGAAATAATTACACGTAGCCTGAAGAATGAGTCTCTCTCCATGTTGAGTAGGGACATACTTACACATAGCCTAAAGAATGAGTCTCTCGGCTCAATTATACATAAATAAAACAAATTATTCTCTCATTTAACATATTTACAATTTAACTTCTTACTTACCAAAATAATTAAATGATAAAATTATAATAACATGTCTTGAAATTATCCCCAGATGCGAGTGTTTTAGGAGGCATGTACGTTGGCGTGTGGGGATATTTGGTGGGTCGGCATGTGGATTGGTGCCACCGCCACCCATCTCATTGCACTGCTATGTATTTACTACCCTGCTTTCATTTTGAATGCCGCATTAACGCAACACGTCCTCCCGAGACAGACTCAATGCATTTTAGACATGGACCCTCAATTTTGCTGCATTTCTGCTCTTCCTCTGCGAGCTTGCTGTTCCAAGGAGGCAGACGTGCCTTCGTCTCGGTCTGGAATTGGCAAGCGATGTGCTCTTGCTTGCTGCTTCGAGCTGCAGCCTGGTATCCTTTCTACTCGCAGCCCTCTTTGTAATTCCCGATCCATTTCATCTTGTGAATATGCCTCTGTTCTCTGGTTAATTCCCCCTCACCTTATTTGGAGGTCAGTACTCCCTGCCTCTGCTCAGGAGTCTTGAATGACAATTGCATCATGCCAAGAATTCGACATCGTATGAGATCCAGAAGAGGGGCTAGTCGTGGTCAGACTGCCCGTTTTCCCCTCACCTCTTAATCTGGTTCGACCTCTCATTCGTCTAAGTCTCTCTTTGGGCGTTATCCTGCTACTCGGAGTGGTCGAGGCTAGAGGTTCAAACGCTCTGTTTATGACCGGGGTCATACCCACACCTTTACTTCTCTTTCTTCCCCTCCTGCTCACTCCCACAATGTTCAATTCCGCTTCCCCTGTGTCATATGTAGCGCCACCATGATTGCCAACTTCACCGTTGACATTCAGGCTGACACCGCGCCGGAGAATATTCAAGACTTGGGTGCGTATAAGGAGAAAGGCGTCATTGATTCACTGACCACACCTCCCTTCTACACTCTGAAGCAAGCAGGCATCAGCAACAGTGACGTCCCTGGCGGCCCGAGCAATGTCAAGGGTGAAGGTTCCCCGAAAAACGACGATTGCCAGATGCAACATGAAGATACCCACGACTATGGTTGCCCAATCATTGAAGAAAAGCCCTCTGACTCACAGGTTTCTTGAAAGTTTTTAGACCTTCAGGTTTTTGATGGTTTACTGCAAGTATGGGTCTGTTTTTTTGTGTTTCAGGTCTCATGCACTACCTTCTTTTGTCTTGGATACTTTGTCTCATAGCCGATTTCCCCTCCGTGGGCGGATTTTCTATGTTTGTCAGTGTCATAACAGGGTTTTTGATCCAGTTTCTGTTAAATTCTGGTTAGTTTTAAAATGTTCACTTGACAGATTGCTGCTTCATTGGGCAAGAACTTTTGAGGTTAAGACCTCTCCGTAATTTTTGTACTAATAATAGGAGTAGACCAATTTAGAAAAAAAAAAAACATGTCTTCAAATTATGCATTACATATGTTTAATTAGTTTGATTTTATATATTCTTTATTAAAACTTAAGGGTTAAATTTGACGGCCATTTACCCATTTTTCCACTTTTAATACAGTTTATTCTGAAACAAACACGTCAAGGTCAACTTGCAAATAATTTTTTAAAATGTCAAAATGACGAGCATATATATATATATATATATATATATGAAAATGTAATATTTGTACTTTAAAACATTTTTATTTTGTCAATGTAAAATTAAATTAATAAAAAAAAATGTTAAATAAAAATAACTTCATGGTATTGACCCATGGTATATGACAACCCATGGTATTCACGTGGAGTATAGCATATTTAAAGGGGGAATTAAAACATCTTATATACATCTTAACTCTGAATCTACGGAAAATCTCCTTTCACTCTAAAGAGGTTTGTATCTCAAGAAATTTTATCTCTCTAGGTTCTTGATAGCTCTAGATCACTAGATTTCCTCAAATGGAGACTTGGCATAAACTCAGTAAGTTCGAGTAGATTTTTATATATTTGAATAATTTATACAAGAAAATTCTGATAATTATAGCCTAGATATTTTTTTAACAAAATCTTCTTGTAATTTGCTCAGAATGTTCGATTTTCATGGAATATGTTTCCTCCTCCATGGAATTTTCTCAGAATGTTCGATTTTCATGAAATATGTTCCCTCGTCCATGGAATTTTTGCAAGACGAGGCTCCTCCTTTAACTGAGCCTCATGAGTAGCAGACTCTTCTCTGGGAAATTTATTTAATGAAGCATTGGAAATTTATTTTTAGCAATGGCACATTATTTTTCAAGCTAATCTATTCAAAGTTTAAGTGCATTCACTTCAATATTTGCAAGTATACATTATGTTTTTTTTTCTTTTAACTTAGATAAAACTCGTAAAAGGAAATACTAAAAGTGATATAAAGGGTTTTCTAAAACTGAGATCTTCGTAAAAAAAAATTATGATAGGTAGGAGGACCCATCAAATTTAACATGTGATGATGGTTATGAATATCTTGTTAATTAAAATGTAATGTGAATAAAACTAAAAGAAACTATTAAATTGTTATTGACTATTGTATGTCTTCAAATTATGAAATACATATACATTAATACAGTTAGTTAAATTGAATAATTGGTAATATTTAATAAATATTGATCCATAATAAACATTAAAACACATAACTTATGATAAGCTAATATTATTAAAATAATAATAATAATTAAAAAAAATTATAATTTTATTTTATATTATTATTAATTGTAAAAGTATTAATATATATATTGGAAAATAAAACATATCACAAAAAATTTAATCATACAAATTCAATCATACTTTGGAAAAATATTTGAAAAAAACAAAAAAACAAAATATTTAGCTTTTATACAATTGATTATACCTCTTGTAAATAGGTGCTCAAATACCAATTTTATATTTGATAAACATAACTACATTTTATTACATGAAAAATATTTACTTTATTCTCAACATATTATTAGTTTTTACCAAATATTTATATACATATTTCTAAAAAATATATATTTTTAATTTATAAATGAAGTAAAAAGTGATTAAAAATTTTAGTTATCTTTTTATGATATTAAATATTAAAATAATAAACATATAACTATAATATTTCCAAAATAATTAGTACCATTCTTCAAAATTTAAAGCATATTCAATACTAAATGATGTGCTCTCTAAAAGGCCAGGTTGAATATTTAATCTGACATGGTTAACGCAATCAAATGTTTTATTTAAGATATTATAATGGTTAAAAAATTAAAAAAATATTCAAATTAGAGAAAGAAAAAAAATCAAACGCAACACTCTTTGAACAACTTGAGAGATTAGTTGTTTTTGCAACCGGTTGGAGTGGTCGGAAAAAGAAAAGCAGGTTGAAAGACGTGGCTCATGATTGGAGCTATTTTTAACATAATCCAACCATACACAAACATTGTGATTAAACTGTTCGATCTGTAATACAAACAAATTTTAATGAAAATGCTGCACGTGTACAGAATTGAAATATGAACGTTGGAGCGGTCAATTACTGAAACTTTACCCTTAGAAATTAAAAGATGCACAAAAACTCATTGTAAAAAGGCCAATCCTGAAGTTGAAACACAATTTTGAAATTTGAATTTCATCTAGTTTCCTGTCAAAATGTGCGGAATAGCTCGTTGTAAGAAAAGCCTCAAGTTGAAATGCAACTTAAATTGAAATATGAACATTGGAGCGGTCACCATAGAAGCAATTACTGAAACTTTACCGTCAGAAACTGAAACTTTACCGTCAGAAACCAAGAGATGCACAAAATCTCATTGTAAATAGGCCGATCCTAAAGTTGAAATGCAATTTTGAAATTTGAATTTCATCAGAATAAGCAGAAAAGCTCGTTCTAAAAGAAGCCTCAAGTTGAAATGCAATTTAAATTGAAATATGAACGTTGGAGCGGTCACCATAGAAGCAATTACTGAAACTTTACCGTTAGAAACCAAGAGATGCACAAAATCTCATTGTAAAAAGGCCGATCCTAAGGTTGAAATGCAATTTTGAAATTTGAATTTCATCAGAATATGCAGAAAAGCTCGTTCTAAAAGAAGCCTCAAGTTGAAATGCAATTTAAATTCATTGTGGTTTCCTGCGCTCAATTTGAAATCCAATTTAAATTTAAATGCATATATCTGAATTTCATCAGATATATGTCTCTCCACTTCTCTCCTACCCAGCTTCCTGCGCTCTTTGTTTATACGTGTATAATGGGAAGAATCTCGTTGGGAAGCGGCAACGAGAGTCCATGGTGGGTTAGGTTTGGTGGAGGGCACACGATAGTACATTGAGGATTTTCTTTTGAATAAGGTGCCATTGGTGCACATGTTCGACCGCTTGAGAGGTAACATTGAGGAAGGATATTTATCACAAGATAGAGTTCCAAGTTTTCGCCATTTTAGACCGTCGCCTATATGGACAAAGCGTGAGCTGCAATCAATGCTATGAAGGTAAGGACAAGTTGCCTATGCTATTCTCTTTTTCTACATGCTTCACTGAATTTATTTTGAAATTGAAGGATATATTTCATTGATTTCTTTGAAGTTGTAGGATACAGTTAAAGATTTTGGTGTTCAAATAGTTCTTTATACACTTCGCTGATATTTTTTTTGAAATTGAGGGATATATTTCAATGAATTTTTTAAGTTGAAGGATATACTTGAATATTTCATCGTTGAAATAGGTCTTTATAATTTTAATGGTAAAGAGTTACAAGGATTGTTGAATTAAATTTATTAGGTTAATTTCATATAAGAAATTTCTGTTTGCAAAGATGTTTCAAATTATAGTTAATAACACCATACTCAGATTTATGTTTGCATACTCCGCTTCCTACCAGGAGATGCTTCTGTTTACATATGAATATGGGAACCCTAGCTAAGCTATGCTTCATTTTCATTGAATATGGGAACCCAACATTTCTTGGGTTTTCTGTTTCATTGAATATGGGAACCCAGCATTTCTTGGCTTTTCTGTATCATTGATTTGTCATTAGTTCCCTAAATGTGAAAGTTTATTAGGGGATATCTCAATTTTTGGGAATATCTCCGCCGGAAAATTTTGGTTAATTTGAAATATGATAGCTATTGTTTTTGTTTACTGCATAACAGATTTTATTATTTTTTTCTCTTTTGCAAATGATTCACTTCTACTCCATTTTATTCTCTTTAATCATCATTTAAGCCAATATTCTGTCACTGCAGCATCAAGTTCTGGAAGGAAATTTAAAATTTAAGATGATCTCTGCAGTAGAAATATTGTCGTCATGTCTAAATGTTTTTTCCACTTTTAAATTGCATGCGACATTAAAAGAAAAAAAAACTATTTCAATGATTCTTGTATTTGGTTCAGATGAACTTGGTTTCCCTTAAAAATCATAGAATCCAATGGTATGCTTCTATGCTAGAAGTTGATAATGGTTGGCTATCGGCTTTGCTGGAGGTTGTTTGCTAGAATTTCGTTCTTTACACTTTTCCCTGCCATGCCCATGCCCATGTCGTGCCTGTCTTTTCTATTACCAGATTTGTTAGAGTAGGTTCATGATAACGTCATGATGTTCCACCTGTCTGAGCATATCTATTTTCATGGAGCATAACTCTGTGAAAATGCTGTCTGCATGTAACATGTTTACTAACAGCCGTAGCCAACATGGAATAAACGAAAGCAATAAGATACTGTCACCCGATCAATACTTTCAATTACATTACTAACCGTTGTAGCCAACATGGAATAAATGAAAGCAATAAGATACTGTCACGCGATCAATACTTTCAATTACGTCACGCTTAAAGGAACAGTAGCACATAATTATATAGAAAAAACAAAACGATTGCAAATAATTGTTGAAATGAATGTCAAACGTAACATGGGTAGGATAGCATACTACATGGCCATCAATATGTTTTCCTCGATTCATATGAACGGCGTTTTATATCACCCATAATGAAAAAGATGTAGTGGTACTCCTTTACTCATCTAAGTTGTACTCCTCATTTTCTCTATCGTTTACGTGCTATATGAAGATGTCGTCATGCATTTTTTTTCTTTTTAAGTTTATATGCGGTTATGTATTATGGGTTTTACTTACAATAAATTTATTTTTGTCTGTTTATTCCATATGAATTAATTTTTAAAAATGGTTATATTTTATTGTAACTATGGTTTTTCTTCTTTTATCCATTCACATATTTTCCTTTTTATTATATATCTTTTACATAAAGTATGGTCAATGTGTTCTTTCAAATTTTCTATTTAAAAAAATAACTATAACTATATATATATATATATATATAATTATAATGTATTATACTTTTATTAGAGCAATTATTTTATGATTTTGAGTTTTATTTATATTTAAAACTCAATATAAATAAAAGGAGAGAGAGGATAGTGGGAGGGAGGAAGGAGGAAGAGAGAGGTAGGGAGGGAGATAGAGGGAGGGAGATAGAGGGAGAGAGGGAAGCAGAGGGAGGTAGATAGAGGTGTAGGGGGAAAGAGAGGGAGAGGGAGAGGGAGAGAGGGAAAGAGGGAGTTGGAGGATGAGATCAAGAGGGAGAGGGAGCGAGGGAGGGAGGAAGGCAGAGTGGGGGATAGGCTCAGGGAGAGGGAGAGATAGAGAGAGAGAGAGACAGGGAGGGAGAGGGAGTGAGGCAGAGAGAGAGAGAGGGGGAGAGAGGGGGAGGGGGAGAGAGAGAGGGGGGGTAGGCAGAGGGAGAGGGAGAGAGAGAAGGAGAGAGAGAGAGAGGGAAGGAGGGAGAGAGAGAGAGAGGGAGGGAGAGGGAGAGAGGGAGAGGGAGGGAGAGGGGGAGAGAGTGGGAGAGGTGGAGAGAGAGAGATAGAGGGAGAGAGGGAGAGGGTGGCAGAGGGGGAGAGAGAGAGGGACAGATGGGGAGGGACAAAGGGAGGGAGAGAGAGAGAGGTGGGGGCAGGGAGGGAGAGAGAGAGAGGGGGGGGTGAGGGATAGGGAGAGAGAGTGAGGCAGATATAGGGAGGCAGATAGAGGGAGCGGTAGAGAGAGGGAGAGCGAGCGAGGGGGAGAGAGAGAGAGAGAGATAGGGAGAGAGAGAGAGCGAGAGAGGGGGGTAGGCAGAGGGAGAGGGAGAGAGAGAAGGAGAGAGCGAGAGACGGAGGGAGGGAGAGAGAGAGAGAGGGAGGGAGAGGGAGCGAGAGGGAGGGAGAGAGGGTGAGAGAGAGAGATAGAGGGAGAGAGGGAGAGGGTGGAAGAGGGGGAGAGGGTGGAAGAGGGGGAGAGAGGGAGGGACAAAGGGAGAGAGAGAGAGGGGGGGTGGGGAGGTAGAAAGAGAGAGAGGGAGAAAGGGGGGGAGGGAGAGAGGGCAGGACAGAGAGAGAGAGGGGGGGAGGGAGAGGGGGCGGGACAGAGAGAGAGAGGGCGGGAGATAGAGAGAGGTAGAGGGAGGGAGGGAGATAGAGGGAGAGCGAGGGAGGAATATAGGGAGAGAGAGGGAGAGATAGAGATAGAGAGAGAGAGAGAGGGAGTGGGAGAGATAAAGAGAGAGAGAGAGGGGGGATGCAGGGAGGGAGAGAGAGAGGGGGGATGGAGGGAGGGAGAGAGAGAGGGAAAGGGAGGGAGATAGAGGGAGGGAGGGAGAAGGACGAATGGAGGGAGCGGGATGGAGAGAGGGAGGGATTGGGGGGGACGGAAAACGAGAGGGAGAGAGAGAGAGAGAGAGGGAGAGAGGAAGGCGATAGGCATAGTGGGAGGGAGAGAGAGAAGGAGAGAGGGATAGAGGGAGGGAGATAGAGAGAGATAGAGAGAGGGATAGGGAGAGAGGGAGAGAGAGAGTGGGAGGGAGAGGGAGAGGAGGAGAGGGAGGGATAGGGGGAGAGAGAGAGATAGAGGGAGAGAGGGAGAGGGTGAGAGAGGGAGGGAGGTGGAGAGAGAGGGAGGGAGAGACAAACTTGGAGAAAAGCTCATAAAAATCATAAAAACCATACTTTCGCACTTTTTCAAGCCATTACCTATGGTACCACACCTTTTGTAAACAAAAACTATGATAGCTTTTGCAGGTTTTGTGTATTAAAATTGTTGACCCTTGTAAAAGGTAAAATGGAAGAAAAAGTAAGTTCTAGAAGCCCAACTGGTCGAATATTCTCCGAGCTGGAAGCTTCTAGAAGGCGTTATCCAGTCGAAGCCTTACTCCCTCCATTCATCATGAACATTCATTCCTTCATAAAAGGAGCCTATTCCTTGGTCTTTGGAACTTAATCCCTTGATGAGAGGACTCTATCCCTTCCATTTTGGAGTTGTAACCACTTTCCTTCTCCTATAAATTGAAGCTTTGGTTCAGTCTCAAGGTTAGATGCTGACATATGTAAAATCTTCTCTATACATTTTGTATACACTTAGTACTTGCTTTGTACTTGGTAGCTACGATATAGAAGGGAGTTGCTAAAGAAACATACTCTTTTTTCTAGTGGTTATCCATGCGAGAACAATTACACTCATATTTAGGCTGGTTCAAAAGTGGAAGGGATTGTCAGACCAAAGGAAAACGCTTGTTCCAGACCCTGGAAGGACCTGTATGACATCAAGGCGAACACGATCGTAAGACTCCTCCTTTTATTTAAAGATAATACAAATGGATATTGTTTTCTCAATAATTTGTTTATGTGTTTACTTGAATGACTTATTTATTAAATTCCTTGATCATTGAGATAGATTTGTGATTTTTGAATTAGTATATGTTGTAGGTGCTTCTGATTCTCTTCCATGTCCTTGTTTGCAGGTCTTAAGAGGTGACTTCTTGGAGTGACGAGAAAGAATAATTCAACTAGCATTGGATCACAGGTAGGTCCTTTCTTCATCATAGAAAATTATAAATCATATATAATCTAGAGAAAGCAGTTTACATTTGTCATGTTTGTTTCTAGCTATCCTTGCGAAATTAGGGAGATATTTCTTGTCCACAAGAAGGATTTATCTGCATAACAGAGGATGAGGAGGAGGGGAGGGGAGGGGAGGTTGAGGAGGGGGTAGATGGAGGGAGGAAAGTAGGGAGGAGGAGGAATGGATAGAGGGAGGGAGGGGAAAGAGGGAGGGAGGGGAGGAGGAGGAGGGTGGGGGAGGAAGGAAGGGAGGGGAGGAGGAGGATGACCAGAGGGTAGTAGGAGGAGAAGGAGATGTAGGGAGAGGAGGAGGAAGAGCAGTGGAAGGGAGGGAGCAGAGGGTATGAGAGTGAGGAAGAGGAGGAGGGAGGAGAGGAGGGTAGGGAAAGAGGTGGATGGCGAGGGGGATGGGAGGACAAGGGAGGAGGGTGAGTTTAGGGGACGGACAAGAGGAGGAGGAGGAGGAGGAGGAGTTACGAGAGAAGGAACAGTGGAGGGAGTGAGGGAGGGGATGAGGAGGAGGATGAGAAAGAGATGGTGGGAGAGGATTAGGAGTATGAGGGGGAGCGAGGGAAGGGAGGATAGCGGTGGGAGGAGAATAATTGAGGAGAGGAGGGTAGGGGAGGAGGACAAGGGCACGAATGAGGATGAGGAGAGGGGAGGGAGGGAGAGGAGGAGGATGAGCAGGGGGAGGGAGTGAGGGGAGGCTAAGAGAGGGAGGAGGAAGAGGGGAGGGGGAAGGGAGGAGAGGAGCAGGAGTAGGGGGGAGGGAGGGAGGTTGGCGAGGAGGGGAGTAGTAGAAGGGAGGGGAGGAAAGGAGAAGGGAGGAAGATGACGATGAGGAAGGGAGGGAGGAAGGGAAGAAGAGTGAAGGGAGGGAGGGACGGAAGAGGAGTGCAAGGAGAGATAAGTGGGGAGAGAGCTGGGGAAGGATAAGGGAGGGAGGAAGGGAGGAGGAGAGAGAGAGGAAGAAGGGGGGATGGGGGGAGAGAGAGAGAGATAGAGAGAGACATGGAGAGAGAATGATGGAGGGAGAGAGGGTAGGGGAGGGAGGAGGGTAGGGGAGAGGATGGATAAGGTGGTGAGGAGAGAGAGAAGGTTGGAGCAAGAGATAAAGGGGAGGGATGGATGGGAGGGGAGGGATGGAGGGGAGAGAGAGAGAGGGAGAAGGTGGGAGGGAGGTAGGGAGAGAGAGAAGTCGAGGGAGAAAGGGAGGAGTGGAGGAGAATAGAGAGAGAGGGAGAGAGGGGGCAGGAGAGAGGGAATGGGAGGGAGGAAGGGAAGAGGACAGAGAGGGAGAGAGAGAGAGACTGGGGGAGAGAGGAGATGGGAGGGGAGGTAGGGATGATAAGAGAGTGAGATAGAGGGAGAAAGGAGGAGGAAGAGGTAGAGGAGGAGAGAGAGGGGATGGGAGGGGGATGGAGAGAGAGAGGGATAGAGAGAGAAATAGGGAGAGAGGGGGCCAGTTCAATGAAATGTGAGAGGGTGAGGGAAACAGAGAGGGAGAGCGAAGTGGAGAGGGAGATAGAGAGGGAGAAGGGTGGAGGGAGAGAGAGAGGGGAGTGGGTAAGGGACTTGAGGGGTGAGGGAGTAGAGGGAGGGAGGAGAAGGGAGTGACATAAAATGATAGAGGAAGAGGAGGAGGAGGAGGAGAGAGAGGGGGATGGAGAGAGAGAACAAGGGAGAAAGGGGTCGTATTATGCCAATGAATGGTGATAGGGTGAGGTAAAGTGAGAGGAAGAGGAAAATGGAGAGGGAGATAGGGAGTGGGAAAAAGGAGAGGCAGAGAGGGAAGGAGGAGAGAGAGAGGGGATTGGGGTAGGGGAGTGTAGGAGATGAGGGAGCGGATGGAGGGAGAAGACAGCGAGAGAAAGCGAGATATGAAGATGAGGATGGGGAGGAGGAGGAGAGAGAGGGGAGGGAGAGAGAGAATTAGGGAGAGAGGTTGCATACTATGATAGTCAATGGTGAGAGGGTGAGGGAGAGGGAGAGGGAGAGGCAAATAAAGAAGGAGATAGAAAGGGAGAAGGGGGGAGGCAAAGAGGGAAGGAAAATGGAGGAGGAAAGCAAGAGAGGAATGGGAAAGGAAAGGGAAGGGGGGAGAAAGGGGGGAGAGGGGATGAGAAGAGAGGAGGAGGAGAGGGAGAGAGCGAGGGAGAGAGGGAGGAAGGGGGGAGGAGAGAGAGAGAGAGAAGGAGGAGGATGATTAGGATGTGGAGGGAGGCCGAGGGAGGGAAAAATAGAGGGAGAGGGAAGGAGTTGGATTGTTAGAGATGGAGAGATAGAGGGAGGGGGATATACTGAGAGAGAGAGAGAGAGGGATGATGAGGGGGGGGCTCCCCTCTCTCTATCTACCTCACACTCCCTTCCCCTCCCTCTCTCTCTACTTTTCACCATTTTTCTCCCTCCCTTAACTCCTTCCCCTCTCTCACTCTCTCTCCCTCCCTCCTCCTCCTCATCACCCTCCCATCCACCCTCTCTCTCTCTCTCTCTCTCTCTCTCCTCATCCTCCCCTCCCCTACAAGTCCATATATCCATAAATTTATCCCTCAAGTAATGAAACAAACTTTCAGACCATTTAACTATATAATATAAATTTATTCAACAATAATATTCAAAAAAGAATTTTTTAATTGTGGTCCATTAAAAATAAATTCCAATAATCAACACCACCCTCATGATTTTAGTGAACAAGAACCTAGTAATATGAGCCTATAGTTATTAGGATTTCATATTAAACAACACATGTTATTTCTATCTTTAAAAATAATGTTTCTTGAAAAAGAAAAATGAGTTTTAATCAAGAAGTTATTCCTCTTTCAATTTTTTCAAACCAAGAACATTTGGTTTGCCAATATTACCATATAGTAAAACTATGTATTAGTATGCCAATGGAATTTTATTACCAAAACTTTGTATTACCCAATTCGGCCAAACTTGGTAAAACTTGGTACCTATGCTCCAAAGCTGTTGACTTGGGCTATCTTCTCCTTCTGTGGAATTTAAGTTAGAAAGGTCTTATTGAATATCAATCACAAATAGAATCCGCTAGTCAATTAGCAACTACAATTTGAAATTATCAGCTAATAATAATCATGTATAGTCACATGTCTTCAGATTAAAAAACAAGTGGTCACATTATTAAATATAATTTTTAATAGTTTTCTAAATAATATTTTACAAACTAAGAAAATAATTGGTCACATTATTAAATATAATTTTTAACAATTTTATAAATCATATTTTAAAGTATGAAACATTTTATAACTAGTCATAATAAATTGAATCGTATAATGATTTTTTAAATTTTAGCATTTCAAATGGTATTATATGATGATGATGATGTTGATGATGGTTACCGTCCATTAAGACCAATACGGTATATGATACCTTAAGAGAGGAGATATAATCTAATTTTGATTCTTCAAAATCTTGTTCCTATGGTCAAAGAGAAGGGAAATAAGTGCTCCACGATCGCTATAGGTGGGTTGGCTTAATACGTCAAGAAGATTGGAAGGGTGATAGATGGTAGGGAATTGAGAGCAAATGTGAGTAAGAGTCAAGTAGTATAAAAGGAAGTGATTTTCATCTTCCACCTTCTTATGATGATAAATATGACAGATTCTATCATTCCAAGAGGTCTTCGGAATAGACCACCGCCCAGTCTCACTCCGAAGCTCATGGAAATTAGTTCTTATCTTAGCGATGTTCATTTTTTTGTTATTGTTGGAAAACAAAGAGATAATTCTAATTATCAAGGGTGGTCTTGATCAATTCCTTATAGTATATTATCTTTCTTTTACCCTCCAACTCTTGATCCTCCCACAACTTGTCCTTAAACTTGGAGGTAATAGTATTTTTGATATTATCTTTGCTCCCCATATTGAGCTCCTCCTTAATTCCCCAATGTTTGAGCCAGGACAACGCATCCTTATGCCACCCACACTTGAGGCAAAGGATATGGTTTTTAGTACAGTTAGAATCAATTTTAGGGAGCCTTTTTTATTGCATGTTGTAAAGCTTCTTATTATAAATCATATATCTAAACATAGTCGTACTTTTACTGGGGGATAAACCAGATTCAATAATGAGGATAAGATACAGATTATTTCCCTTGATCTTAAGGTTGTAGGTTATGAATTTATTTTGAATCATCTCAACATTCCTCCATGACTCTCCGGATACACTGCAACCCCAAACTTCACATCTGTATAAGATAACAGGGGTGACAATGGTCTTAAAGAGGAACCTATTTTTACTCCAATTATAAAGATCGACTGACTTATAATTGTTTTCAAGCTCATAATAAACTTCCCAACCCCCAATAATCCTTTTGTCGATGTTATAATTCCAGTTGAGATGATCAGGGAAGTCAATTCCCAAATACTTATAAGAAGAAAATTTCTCTAAGCAATTGTTATTATACATAAAACTACCATCGGTGATATTTTTGGATTTAATGATCATGAATTTAGTCTTATTGGTATTAACTTTTAGACCCATCTTAGAGCAATAGTCATGAATAATCTGGAGCTGCTTCTCAAGGTCATCATTATTTTTTGCAAGAGTATTGATATCATCTACATAGAGGAGACAAGTAATGAGAACACTAGCAAGCTCAGTGCCCTTGCACCCCGCAGATTCCAAACACTCCTCTAGCTTATCTATGTATATGCCAAAAAGGGTAGGGGATTGGGGACACCCTTTCTTAACTCCAATATTGCATTTAATATATTTAGACCACCCATTGTTGGTCTTAAGCTTGGCAGTGATGGTCTCATAGAGACGGATCACAATAATCCTCAACTCAGGAGGGACCATGATCTCTTTAATTTTATCCAAAAAATTATCCCAAGGGACAGTGTGGAAAGCTTTTCTAAAGTACACAAAGCAACATAAGAGATCGACTTTACTATTGCGACATTCCTCCGCAATGATTCTAAGCATGACTAGATGGTCAATAATTGAGTGATGTCTCCTAGAAATAGCTTGTCCTTTAGCTATTTTTCCTTGGATTTCAAGCCAAAGGCTAAGCTTCTTCTCCAAAATGAGCCCATTAATCTTTGTTGGGATATGGATAACCATAATGCTCTTTTAGTTGAAAGGAACACTCTTGTCCCCATTTTTAAGTATAGGTACAATAATGATTTCTATCCAAAGTCAAGGGAAGCCATGCATATCCATATTGAGAAGCTTGTGGAGATAAGGAATGAGGATAGACCTTCCCATTTTAAGGATCTCAAATTGATTTCCTTCAATATAGATTTAGCTTTCCCATTAGTGAGCTTCTTAATACCAAACTCAATGTCGTCAAGAGAGAATACATCCTCCTTAATTTGAGTGATTAATGTGGTGCCCATAGTGTGGGGAGAGTCATACTACTCCTTAATATAGTTTTCCCAGTTTTCTAAAGGGATAGAATGGTTACCTTTGGTTTTACGGACAAGAACATTCGGCCAAAATTTTTTGGGCACGACTATAGAAAGGTGGAGAAGGTAATATTGCCTTCTATTAATATATGATATTTTCTTCCTCTTGATGATATTTGTGTATATATTGATATTATGCAGCTTAATGATTTCATTATAAGCATCTCTGATCGCTTTCCTAGCCATCTTGCAATCTTTGTCATACCATGGATTCGAAGTTCTATTAAACTACTTAAACGAAATCTCATTAGAAAACTTGCTAATGGTGGTGGAAAGGATACTAGTGAAATGGTAATAAATTTGATCAATTTTATTATTATAATTCATGGGGCCTAAATCCCGCTCTAAATCCCTTAAGAAGAGGATGGTTTTACTTCTATCAACGCAAATGTGTATTTTTCTTTCATTGGTCTGCTGCATGTGGGTGTTCTACATCACAAGATTGAGGGATAGAGATAGAGGTCTGTGGTCAGATTCAAGCTTGAATCCATTAAGAAACTCAAAGTTTGTAATATGGTTGAGGACGAGGATGTTAGAAATAGCATAATCCGTGACACTGCTACCCAACGCATGGAAACATGTCATATGACCAGAGAGGGGCCACTTTTTAATACCATTACAAATAATTAAGTCCTGGGAATTGCAAATTTTGAGGAGCTCAGTGCCAAATAATTCCTTGATAATGTCTTCAAATTTATCTTGAATTTATTAGATAAGTTACTATCTTCATGAAGCCACAAGGGGTCGAGGTTAGAGTTGTTGCTTAATGTAATGGATTGGTTAGTAGTAGTCCTAACATTAAAGTCTCAGAGTACAAGGATGTCACCATTAGCTCTCAGGTTGAATATTTCTTTTTCTAAAGAATTGAAAGGAAAATTATTGTACAGGTTGTTTTTCTTATACGATGTAGAGTTGATGGGAGAAAAATAGTATATTGCTAAAACGTTCCTATTGGTGGTAGAATAAGATATTTCGATCCAAATGTATTGATTGAAGGGTTCGATTTTAAAATAAGATATAAAATACTATAAGATTGGTAATGTAAATTATTATTATAATAATTAAGGTTGAAAATTATATACAATAATATAATAATAATAATAAATATTGTTCAAGAAGTTATTATTTAGACATTGAATATTTAAATGTAATATGATTATGGACATTTTATAAAAATTTATTTATTTATTAATTATTAAAATAAAAAGATGTTTTAGAGGGATGTGATAGTAGGAAAGTGGTGAAGGAAAATTCACAAGAGGACCAAGTCACCCATATTTTAAGATGTCACAATCCATAAAAAGACCAAGTCACCCATAGCTTATGATGTCAGAGCATCATGATTCTTGTGTTGCGCATCATCGAAATATTTCAATTATCATTTTAGTTATATATTATAAACTTAACACAAACATGCTAAACAAAATAAATCTAATACAAAAATTATTATTTCAAATAAAAGTACAACTTTTCCAATTCAACAATCTTATTGGCCTCTCCTTGCACCTTTTGGGGCAAATTTCTAGTCTAACAATTATCACTATTATTTGAAAAAAAATCCAAGGTCAGCTTACTAAAGTCCTATAAATAGAATGCATTAAAATCATAATTGAGAAAACCATTGAGGAAAGATAACAAATTATTAAAATTGAAATTGAATATATAAAATTTTACCAACAAGAATGTCCCTTAAACTAATTAAAAATAATAATGTGCTTACTGACAATTTATAAAATATAAGGTGTTATTTTCGCAATAATATTTTATATAAAATTCAAATTTAGATTTAGTGTTATAATATTTTATTTAGAATTCATTTTTAGATTTAGTGTTTTGTTTTTTTTCTTTTTTCCCAAGAAAAAATCAGCAACTTTCTATTAATAATTAATGAAAAGTTACATTTTGCAGATGCAATTAAGCATTCAGGACACCCAATGGGCACATGTGCTCAAGCACACAATGTAGCGAGGCTACCCAAAAATTTACATATTTCCAGCAGGGCTCGACTTTTCATTCTTTCCTTTTCTCTTTTGAACGTCTTGCCAAGTCCCTGAATGCAGGGAAGAAGGAACCAAGGCCAACTCATTGTTCCTCATGGAGTTTTCTTTCTTGGAATTTGGGCTTTCAAACACATGTGATCTTTTATTTTCTCCTGAACTTATATCAGATCGATCCTTAGCTGTTAAACGATACACCATGGTTTGTGCCAACTGAGGCATCACATTCGACCCAATTGGATCTTCTTCTTCATGATCTAGAACCCTAGGATTTGCTGCAACATGATTGCTTTCATTCCGAATCGGTACAAGAATGTATATGGTTTTCCATAATAATAATATTGAAGACTGAGAGGACAAAAATGATGGTTTTCTTCAAGATTAGGTTTCCACCTTAAATCCTGGTGTTCATATGTGTTTCTTATTTTTTATTGTTTAATCTATTCTTACTTAACATGTTTACTACTTATCAAATTTATGATCAATCAATGATTCAGTCATTTAAGTCAAGTAAATGAAGATTTATCTAAATGATAAGTTTACTAGGTATACGCTAGTTTCCTTAATAACAATTGCGTACATACACTAGTTTTCTTTAGTCAAGTCACGTACATAATTCATAAAAGAAAATTAAGAGTTTTTATGAGTTTTTAAAGTATCGATTCCCCCCACCCACACCGCTCTTATTATTTTCCCAACAACTAGTATCCGAGTAGGTCCTTTAAAAGAATCTTGATCACTTAAAGGAATTCATGCCAAGATGAGAAATCAATACAGAACCTCACCTATCTGACCAGCTCTCTTGCATGAAAGTAATTTAATTTTCAAGAAGACAAGAATAAGATCCCATCTAGAGTCCCTTGGATCAGATGTATGGGAAGTTGTTGAAGGAGGTTACTAGTATCCAACTTTAGTTCCCACAAATGCAGCAGAAAAGAAAAAATATGAAACCAATGCAAAAGTTTCAATGCCTTATTGCGAAGCCTGAAAAAATCAAAATTTGTAAAATTTATGCAGTTAAATTCAGCAAAGGAAATATGGTACAGGATCATCTAGAGCTATGAAGGCGATGAGAAGGTAAAATGTGTTAAACTCGAAACTCTTAGAATTCAATATGAAATTCTCAAGATTCTTAATGATAAAAGTATTGTTTATGAATAGATGAGATTGTGAATCGTATGAGAGACCTTTGTGAAGATATAGAAGACCCAATTTTAGTAGAGAAAATAGTAATATCTATAACTCCTAATTCGAGTCAAAAGTGTTTTCCATTGAAGAAAGGAAGTATATTTAGAACCTTATTATTGTACAACTTCATAGGATCATAACTTCCTTTGAAATGAGCAAAGGAGGTCCCTCATAAATCAGAGAATTTTCATTCAAAGAAAGTGCAAGATAAAAGGAAAAGTAAGAACACAAGGAATCAAGTTATATATCTTAAGAATATGAGGTAAATTTTGTAAATAAACTCCAGCTAGACATCAGAAGGTTTAGAGGCAAGCCTCACTTAGGGTTATTTTATTGTGGTTGAGTTGGTCATTATGTTGCTAAGTGTACTTATAAAGAAAACCATGAAAAGAGGAAGGAAATTACAAAACAAAATATGAAATGGTTTGAAAATAAGAAAATTTACTATACTGATGAAGATAGTGATGGCTAGTCAAATAGTGAAGAAGGAGATTTTGATCAAGATCTTAAATTACTCATGGAATTTGAAAGAAGTAATAATTAGTTTGATGAAAAATATGTGGATGCTTTAGAGGAAAAGGGTTTATTCATTGAAGAAATTACTTAGCTTAAAGTATGTTTAGAAGAAAACAAAGTAGCCATACATATGATGGATTGCAAATTTCTGTGGTGTATATTTTTAGATTCAAAACTCAGAATCTCCACAGTCCTCATTTTACATACTTAAATAATCAACTCATAGAAAATGAGAAGCATAATGAGAAGTGATAATGAGAAATAGTAAGTCTAATAAAGGAACTTGAGAAGAAAAAAAATCTAAATCATATATTTGCTAAAGGATATGAAACCTTAGATGAAATTATTAACATTCAATGCTCTCCTCTTATGAATACAGGTCTTGGATACAATGGAAAAGCATCAGATACATAAAAATCCTCTATAACAACTGGAAGTTATCTAAATGTAGTAAAAACTAGTCATCAAATCTCCAACCTTCAACAAAAGAATAAATATACTTCACATGTAAACCATGTCCACTCCAATTCAAGGAAAAACATTAAGAGAAGCATCGGTAAAAAGGTAAACAACAAAACAAGATTCTATGATCACAAGAATTTCTACTTCAATGGACAATGTTTCTCATGTCATAATTTTGGTCATAATGTTGCTCGATGTGTTGCATACAAAACCATCATGACTAGAGAAGCAAGAAAACTAAGGAATGAGATAGGAATGAAGAAAAACTCCTATAATATTTTTTCACCTCTTAAAGACATGTTTGAATGCTCATTTTACAATAGCTTTGGACACGAGGAATATTAATGTAGGAGAAAATTATAGCCAACATTTCAAAAGGAAAAAATATCAACAACTTCTAAGGTATGGAAAAGGTAGTACCTAGAATATCAAAGTTGTGGCATAGAATTGTATGCAAAAGGTCAAGAATCAGTGGTACATTGACAACATTTTCTCAAAACACATGACAGGTGATAAAGATAAACACATTTCATACAATGCATTAGAGATAGAAAAGAATGTTGCTTTTGGAAATGACTTGTCTTATATCATTAAAGGTGAAAGATATGTTTTTCTAAAAGAAAATGTTAAATTTGATAATGTTATGTTCATGTGTGGATTAAAGCACAACCTGATAGGTGTTAGCACAATGTGTGACCAAGGAAATGAGGTTGTCTTAAGATCAAAAGAATGTGTGGTTCATGAACTTGAGACATGGAAGACCATAATAAACGGAACAATAACTCGAAGTAATATTTATGTATTCAAAGGTATCGAAGAAAAAAATTACTTAGGAAAATGAAAGGAAAAATAGTTATGGCATAGAAGGTAGGGACATCTAAGATTCTCTCAACTACACAAATAAAGCAAGCTCAAATTTGTTCATGATTTTCCCAACATCACCTTTCTAGAAAGTACCATATGCAAGTCATGTCAGTTTAGTAAGCAAACCAGGGTTCAATTAAATGCCAAATAAGGATCAACAAGTAAGCCTCTTGAACTTATACATACTTATTTGTGCGCTCCAGTATCAAAAATTCACCTCGAGGAGAAAAATACTATATCTTATTATTGATGAATTTTCTACAATGTGCTAGATCGTTTATTGAAATACAAAGAAGAAGCATTTGATAAGTTCAAAGCCTTTAAAGCATTAGCTGAAACTGAGTTAGATATAAAAATCAAATGTCTTATATTTGACAGAGGAGGAGAATACATATAAAATTAATTCGTTGATTTCTTTGAAAAACATGGCATCAAAAGGAATTTTGTTGTAGTGAGAACTCCTCAACAAAATGGAATGGCAGAAAGAATGAATAGAACATTTCAAAAAATTTCTTGTGTTATGTTTGATTAGTTTGGAACACCTAACACCTACTAGGGTGAAGTAGGACATATTGGAGTAAATATTATCAACAAAGGTCATGTTTGAGTAAATAGCGATAAAACTCCTTATGAAGTTTGGTATGGTAAGCCTCCTACTTTAAAGTAGTTTAGGGTATTTGGAAGTAAATGTTTGATAAAAAATGATGATGAAAAACTTGGTAAGTTTGAAGCTAGAGCAGATGAAGGAATTATTCTTTGTTACTCATCTAGAAAAAAAGGATACAAATGTCGCTATAAGAGACTTCGAAAAATTGTTGAATGTATTGATGTTGTTATACCCCAGCCTCTACATTCCTTTGTTCCAATAATTTTTTCCCATGCCACCGATGGAATGACATATTCCTTATTTTTCCCGGCCCATAATAAATGACTTCTATTTTCCTTATCTTGAGAAGGATGCCTTTTAGGACCCAGGACATAGATATCCAATGCACCATAATGGTCATAAATATAGACTTAATGAGAACCAATCTTCCAGCTTTAGAGAGCCACTTATAACTCCATAGGTTTAAATGATTCTCAATTTTTGACACAAGCCAAAACCAATCATGTTTTCTATATGTGTCCAGTTTCGAATAGAACCCTAGGTACTTGAGGTAATCCCCCATAGGTTGAAAATCAAAAGGGAAGAATTTTTTTATCCTTTCAAGGTTTGGCCTTAACACAACAACATATAGTAATGAATATTTCTGAGAATGTATGATCATACCAGTAGCTTTCAAAAATAGGTCCAGTGAAATTTTTAGCAACTTCATCCCTCATCCCATTTCCAAAAAGGAGAATGTCATCCACAAAAATCAAATGTGTAATAAAAATATTTGTATCAACTTCTATTCATTTAAGATCTCTTCTTATTTTAGCCATAATTGTAATTTAAGTAAGTTCTTCAGCTGCTAGAAGGAATAAAATAGGGGATAGCGGGCACCCTTTTTTGAGCCCTCTTTGACTGTGCAAAAATGAAGAAGTAGCCCTATTGATAAGAACAAAAAAGGACACATTTGAGATACAACCCATTATCTATTTTACAAAATCAATACCAGATCCCAGGTAAAAGTGCTAGAAAGGTTGATTTGAAAGGTTCATAAAAAAACCCCTTAATTTTGGATTCCTCCACCACTCCCACCAATTCCTCCCTAAAGAACTCAAATAAATGTTGAAAAAATTCCACAGTTCAGTCATCAGGACCAGGAATCTTATATTTTTGCATGGACTTGAGTACATTTTTCACTTCCTTCCTCGAAACAAGAGCCATTAAATCCATAATGTCTTCGTCTTTGATATATCTAGGAAAATTCTCTGCAACCGTAATCACCTCGGCAATAGTGGAACCCTCAGGGGCCCCGGAGAGATATTTGAAGTGATATTTCCCCATTAATGCTATGATATTGAAATATTTTACCTTGCCTCCACCTGGCTTATCCTGTTCCCAAAAAGTATTGGAGTTTTTCCCCCTTTTAGCATAATTTTTATAAAAAAAAGAAAATTAGTCCCTAGCTAAAAGCCATATTTCCTAACTTTTTAATCGTTAATGTTCTTCTTTGTCAACTAAAATATTCCTCCTCTTAGAATCAAGAGCCTTTATTTTATCCCTTTTTACCTCATTCTCGTAGACATCTGCTTCCAAACTCTCCATTCTTCCCAATTCTTCCCCAGTCTCTGATAGGGTAAGCTTCATAGAAGGAATAAAATAGGGGATAGCGGGCACCCTTTTTTGAGCCCTCTTTGACTGTGCAAAAATGAAGAAGTAGCCCTATTGATAAGAACAAAAAAGGACACATTTGAGATACAACCCATTATCTATTTTACAAAATCAATACCAGATCCCAGGTAAAAGTGCTAGAAAGGTTGATTTGAAAGGTTCATAAAAAAACCCCTTAATTTTGGATTCCTCCACCACTCCCACCAATTCCTCCCTAAAGAACTCAAATAAATGTTGAAAAAATTCCACAGTTCAGTCATCAGGACCAGGAATCTTATATTTTTGCATGGACTTGAGTACATTTTTCACTTCCTTCCTCGAAACAAGAGCCATTAAATCCATAATGTCTTCGTCTTTGATATATCTAGGAAAATTCTCTGCAACCGTAATCACCTCGGCAATAGTGGAACCCTCAGGGGCCCCGGAGAGATATTTGAAGTGATATTTCCCCATTAATGCTATGATATTGAAATATTTTACCTTGCCTCCACCTGGCTTATCCTGTTCCCAAAAAGTATTGGAGTTTTTCCCCCTTTTAGCATAATTTTTATAAAAAAAAGAAAATTAGTCCCTAGCTAAAAGCCATATTTCCTAACTTTTTAATCGTTAATGTTCTTCTTTGTCAACTAAAATATTCCTCCTCTTAGAATCAAGAGCCTTTATTTTATCCCTTTTTACCTCATTCTCGTAGACATCTGCTTCCAAACTCTCCATTCTTCCCAATTCTTCCCCAGTCTCTGATAGGGTAAGCTCATCCATTTTTAATTTATCTTTAGCCCATGTTATAGTCACATTTCTTAGTTGATTTAGGTTACTCATAAAGGAGAAAGAAAAATATTTGGAACCTAATCTCTTTATAGGGCTCAAAGTTTCATTGACAATCTTTATATATTCAATGTCCTTCAGCCAACTTGAATTAAAATTAAAATGCACACCAGGATTCTTATTTGGACCTGTCAACTCCATCGGAATAGGTAAATGGTATTATTCCCCTCCAATTCCCACCCATATACTAAACACGAACAGTAGAATAGTGAAATCTTGATTAAAGTGGATTTTTTCAAACCTCTTGGCCACATGAGAATCCTCCACTCTCCTAGTCCTCCATGTGGAAGTGTTTTTTATTAATTTTGGTTCAATTAATCTCACTTCTCTAAGTTCTTTTAGGAACACATCTGCAAGAGGGTTGGCTTGGGCCAGAGGACCCTATGTTTCAGCCAAACCAAGGAAGAAATTGAGATCACCACCCACTAACAAATTATGAGCATGCATAAAAGAAATTGAGAGAAGGTTTTTCTAGAGACCTAACCTCTCCTGAAAAGGACCATAAATATTTACAAATGTGAGATCCATAGCCAGTTCAAATGAAAAAACATATACTCTAATTGCATGATCAGAGCACCATGAGTTTTTTAGTTTTATGTTACTGCCCCTAATCCCTAGAGATAATCCTCTAGATATTCCTTTGGCATCCAAGGCAACAGAAGACCAACCCGAAAGAATTTTTGAAAGGGATGCCATTACCAGATCTCCCTGATCCAAAGTCTCTTGAACCATAATCACATCATGTTTATAGTTTAGAAAAATGGATTTTAAAGCTAGTTTCTTGTGGGTGCTAGAAAACCATCTACAATTAAAGGATGATAAAATCATTTTGTAACCTAAACAATGGGTTGCGCTACTCTCAGCACCCCTTTCAGAGAAATTTCCTTCACATTTGTGATATCAATCATATATTTTAGTTTTAGCTTTTAGATCTCAGTTTTATGACCACTTGATTTTTTGGGTTTGACAGACATAGGGAGATCTCCGAGTCCCCCAAATTCCTCCATAGGCAAGCGTTTTTTATCCCTCGACCGTAGATTATAAGGAAAAGTGTCAATGGTTAACTTTTGGATAGTAGTGATACTACTGTCCATAGCCTTTGAAAAATTATTTATACATTGTCGCTCACTTTCCTGAGGCTTGGAAGGACCAGGTGATTTTATGACATGCAATAAATGATCAAGAGTATCAATAATAGAGGGAGAGGATTGAGTGATAGTACCCGCTAAAGTTATTGAGGCTTCCACAGTCGCATAGTGGTCCGAAACCTAATTCAATACACCTACAGGGGGAATATCCACTTGCGCTACCTGAACCTTCAACCCTTCCATCAATCTTGGCCCGTCCTCCTGATGTTGTCCCACCTTGTACATCTGTACCAAATATTCAAAATCCAGTTGTTCTGTTTGAGTTCCGAAAACATTCCCACTGGCACCCTTGTGTCATTGCTTTTGGCTAATACCTAGTGGGAAGTCTCTAGTCAAGTGCCCATGCTTGTGGCATCTATGACATTGGAATGGGAGGTGTTTATAATAAATGATCTAAAATAAGAAGGAATGCCCTTCAAATTGAAAGTTAATTTTCTCCACCAAACCTTCATGAGGAACAAGGTAGACCAATATACAAGTCACATTTCATTCCTTTGTCTCCAAAAATATCATATCCTCTTCCAAGAAGATACCTAGATTGTTCCCTATAGCCTTAACGACATTCATATTCCATAAGCGTGGGGGCAGCACCGACAGTCTCACCCATGCCAGAATCGCATGCACTCTTTCCCTCTTCGCATAAAAAATGGGCGACCATCATTTCCATAGAATTGGTGAAATTCCAAACCTCCAATTACGAGCAAGAACCTATTACATAGTCTCTATGTTCAAAAATTTAATCATGAACCAACCCTTTCACATGGTTATCACCTCCACCCTAGGATTGCTCAATCCACTCAGTTATAAACTATACGGAAACTAATTTTGCTCAAGCTATACCCACCAAAATAGACTCCTATGTTGCTATTTCCCTGTATACTTAAATTTCCACACCTAAAATCAGATGCGGGCACTCCAAAAGAAAATTATGACTTTCCCTTTCCTCCTTTTTTAATCCCATCTACTCACCAAGTTCAGAAAATAGTAATAATTCCACATCATCCTCCCTATTCCTTTCAAGAATCCCATTAGGCCCATCCCGCATATCCACTCTAGGATTATCCACACCAGTAACCAACAAATCCTCTGCTAGCTTTATAGAAAAACCCTTATCTAAACCCCCCCTTCCTTCCTGGTATTGACAAATTTATCCTCCTCTGAGGGCTTGGCACACTACTACTGTAACCTCGCATCATCCTAAGAAACCCCCTTTCGTAGAACTTCGTGGACTAGCTCTTGCAAAGTCTAACTATCCTCTTGGTGCCTTTACAATAAACCTCATTCTAGACATAGGGCTGTTCAATGCCAAAACCCACCTCTGGTTGTACATTTTCAAAACCCCCTAGCCTTAAACCCCTGGAAGAGGGTTTCAACGAGAACCCATTCAAATCTCTAGAGTTGATTAAGCATGCTTTTAAGCCCACACTTGGAACCATACCACTCCTAAACAGAATGTACTCTATTTCTCCCAACTGAAACAAGAAAATATGGTTTTGTAGATTACTTATCATTTACACTGGACGCGCTTCCAGTTTATCTCCCACAAAAACTGAAACCACTAGCCCTTCCTCTGGACTATTATGAATACCACCAACGACCCCTTTGTTAAGCCCATAGTCAGCCACCCACATGAGACCATACTTGTTCGTTGAGTCCCATGACATCCCTTCCTCCTTCCACATGTTGCGAGGATAACGAGGTGGAAGAGCCACCTTAGAAAATATTTTCTAAGGTGGATCCATACCCCATACCATCATAATGTCTAGTACTTCCTGCTCTAGGTCGACACATTCCTATGATTTGACCATTATATCTGACAGGAGAAAACAATAAGTCCCATTGTAGGCACATGGAAGAACAGTAAAAATAGGAAAAAACCACTTTTGAAAGCACCCCCATCACCTATGATCCCTGTAGCCCCAACTGATTACAACCCTGACCAAGTTAAATGGTTATCCTTTGTGATATCGATAGAATAAACTAAAAAACCCACTGAAGCCAGAGGAAAGGGTGAAGAAAGTCAAGCAAACCCACTAGATGGAGCATAAACCAAAACCAAGAAAGCACAAAACACGACACTTCAATTTTTTTACAAGTGTTAAAGAGGTGGGGGCCAAGTGTTTTCACCCATCCCGCCATTTTCCTTGCATGGACCAGAGCTCGGCCATCCCAAGGCGGTTATGCTAGAACCCTTCCAATCTCCACCATTTTCTCCCTTTTCACTTTCCGTTCCCTCAGCAACATTTGGCTTCCAACAATAACTAGACGGATATATATATATATATATATATATATATATATATATATATATGTGTGTGTGTTTTTTTAAATTTCATCTTTAAATATATATTTTTTTAAATTATTTATTATAACATGATAATAGTTATTTACATTATAATTTGTTTATGTGAATTTTTAAAAGAAATAAATTATAATTTTCTTATTTTAAAATAATATTTCTATTAGCAAAAAAATATTTAATTTTTTTCTAAATTAACATAATTTTATTTCAATTTAGTTTAATATATTTTAAAATATTATATCATTTAATTAATATATTATAATAATTGGTAATTTCCTTAATAAAATTAATTAATATTTTCTAATAGGTTTTTATATTAATCAACTTAATAACTTTACATATTATAATATAATATAACATATTATAAATGTTATTGTATATGTTGTATATATCATTAATATATTTTGTTTTGTAAGCTGGGTACAAATTGAACTAATGACTTCACATGAAGGAGTGCCTTAACAATGTTCTATCGAAGACTGTGTGGACTATTTATCACTAATCTATTATTTAAACTGTTTTTTTTTTTTTTTTAAACTTTATATATGGATTCAACACCATAAAAAACTCTTAAGGCACTTCTATTGTGCAAGGTTACCCATTAAACTTCTGTTTTCAATGAATTCTTGCAGGATTTTAGAGAAATTAGACCTGAAAAATCCACAGGAAAAAGCCTTCAAAAAGTAGCACTAAAAACAATTGATTATATAAATTGTAATTATTAAAATTATTTAAATTAATTAATATAGATATTAGTTTAGTTTTCAAATTATATATATATGTGTGTGTGTGTGTGTGTGTAAACAAATTTTATTGTATGATGTCTTTTATTTTTATTTTCCATTACAATAGATATGTGTAATATTGCAAAATATATTTCATTATAATTTATAAATAGAATTTTTATTGTCTATATTAATTAAAATAATTGTATCTTATTCTTATTTATAAAACCATTACAAGTAAAAAAAAAAAGAAATATAATAATGGAAACATTTTAAATTCTAAAAAATTATATACTTTTTCTTTTAATTTTTTTTTAATCTAATTAGAAAGCAATAGAGACCTTAAAGATATATATTAAATTTTAAACCAAAATGAAATTAATTTGTACATTTGATTTATTTTCCATTTCTCAATTATAATACCTATTAAATTGAAAATTTACAATATAAGAAAATTAATATGAAAAAAATAATATTGTAAAAAATAATAAAATATAAAGATATTTAAAATAAAAAAATAATATTAAAAATATAATTGTAAATTAATTTTATGTTAAAAAAACTTACGTAAAATAATTTCTATAATTTTTTAGATAATAATAAGATTAAAAATTAAAATATCTTTATTTTATTTATATTTATCTAAAATAATAAATATTTTTTAATTGATAGTCATCTTCCATAAACTTGAAATTATTATTAAAATATTAAAGTTAATTTTTTAAATATATTCGTTTATTAATCTCAATGATCTATTGTTTTTACAATTATATTAAAATATAGATTATATAATTGAGCTTAAGTTATTTGTTTTTCTCTTTTTCCTATTTTCTTTTATTTCTATGTGAAACTAACTTACATTTTCTTAAAATTGCTTAAAAAGCATATCCATTTACTC
This sequence comes from Pinus albicaulis, assembly GCA_034641835.2. NCBI lineage: Eukaryota > Viridiplantae > Streptophyta > Pinopsida > Pinales > Pinaceae > Pinus > Pinus albicaulis. The sequence continues at coordinate 245,123 of JAXQQM020086930.1, read as the reverse complement.
AGTGATCTAAACTCATTAAAATGATCAAAATCCTTTTAAATTAACAGAAAGAAATATAGATATATATTATTTATTTTATTTTCAAATTAAATAATTTATATTTATATTAATTATATATTTCACGTGTTATTTGAAATATGTAAAAATAAAATTATACATGTAATAATTTAAATTAACCTATCTTATTTTATTAAAGGTTATTTGACCTTCCTAATTTTTTTATAATTTTCACAATGCCCTAGAATGTTTACCGTTATAGGAAAACAATCGTTTTACCGTTCTAAGAAAAACAATCTTAAAAAGAGGGGGTGAGAAAAGCTAAAAAGCCGTGGTCAGAAAAGCTAAAAAAATGGTGTTGGCAAAGTCAAAAAGCTAAACGGCCGAGGTCATAAAAACATAGCAAGCCAGAAAAGGTTTCATCCTCACTTTTTTCTTCTGTGAGTTGTGTGTTGTTTTCCACCGGAGATCGGTGTGGCTCCTCTATTGTTGGGAGTCAAGACAAATGGGAAATGGGAAATGAGAGTGTATATTTCTTTAGTTGAGATCATAGCAAGTCATATACTCAATGAGTTTTGAAGTGCGGTCCCTTGAGTGAAACCTAAAAAAACTAACTATCAAATCACACATCACTATATATGCCATGCCATCCATATTACTCTAGAACAGAGCATGCCATGTGAGGCAGATCACTGTGTTACGAAATTATAATCATTTTATCACTAGTGAATTAGACCGAATATCCAGTATACTAATTACATACACATTGACTGAATTCAGAAACTAATTGCAATTGTTTGGTGGTTTTTCATTGTGATAGAAAATTATAATTATTTTATCACTCGTGAATTAGATTGAATCCCAGAACTAATTGCAAGTCTTTGGTTGTTTTCAATTCCTCTATAACGGAGCATACAATGCATATTAATCTACAACATAAGAAGTTTATGGTTGTTTAAATTACTCATAACAGATCGTGAGAAAATTTTATGTCTCCTTTATGACGAAGAAGAGAACGAAAATTTGTGTTCGTCTTTAGTTAATTGTTATTCGCTAATTTGATCTTATTTATCTAGCATGTCTGCAAAATAAAATTAAAAAAAAAAAAAAATCCAAATTTACTATGTGCTCACCTAGTGTTTACTATTTCAAAACTTCAGTTATTTGTAACTATTATTATTTTTATTTCAGCCAAAAATAGGATTGCCTAAACTTCAAATCAAAATTTTATATGATATATTTTTAACTATGTTAAATAATATTAGTTATTCTATTTAAATCTATTTTGAAATTATTTATTATGTTTTATTAAAATAAATAAATAGATAGATTGGTGATGATATTATATATAAATAAAGAGAGAAAGAGAGGGAAGGAGAGGGAGAGGAGGAGGAGGAGGGAGGAGAGGAGGGTAGGGAAGGAAGGGCAGAGGGAGGAGAGGAGGGTAGGGAAGGAGGAGAAGAGAGGAGGGAGGGAGAGGGAGAGAGAGAGGAGAGGGGAGGGAGGAAGGGTATGGGTGGAGGAGGGAGAAGAGTGGAGAAAAGAGGAGGAAGAGTGGAGGGAGGTAGGGAGCGAGGGTAGGAGGGAGAGGGAGGGCAGGAGGAGGAGGGAAGTAGGGAGGGGAGGAAGAGTGGGGAAGGAGGGCAAGGGAAGGGAGGAGAGGAGAAGGAGGGAGGGAGGAGGAGGATTGGTGGAGGAGGAGGGGGACGAGAGGGGAGGAGGAGGGGAGTGAGGAGATGAGCATAGGGGAGGAGGAGGAGGGTGAGGGTGATGGGAGGGTAGGAGAGGAGGATGGGATGATTCGGAGGGGGAGGGAGAATGGAGGAGAGGAGAGGAGGAGGAGGAGAGGGGAGGGAGCGAGGCAGAGGGAGAGGAGGAGGGGGGCAGGGGGGTAGGGAGAGAGGGAAGGGGGAGCGGGAGGAAGGTAGGGAGAGAGGTTGGGAGGAGAGGAGGAGGAGGAGGAGTGGAGGTAGTGAGGGAGAGATGGGAGGAGGAGAGCAGAGTGGAGAGAGTGAGGGAGAGTGGAGGGGTGGAGGGGTGGAGGAGGACGAGGAGGAGGGAGTGAGGGAAGGGGAGGAGGAAGCGGATGGAGGGAGCGAGGGATGCGGGAGGTGGAGGAGGAGGAGAAGGAGGGAGGGAGGGAGCAGGAGGAGGAGGAGGAGTAGGAGGGAGTGAGGGAATGAGGGAGAGCGGAAGAGGAGTAGGGGAGGGGAGGGAGGAGGAGAGGCAGTGAGGGAGGGATGGAGCATGGGCAGGGTGAGGGGAGGATAGGAGAGGTGGAAGAGGAGAGGGAGAGGAAAAGGAGAGGGGAGACAGAGAAAGTAGGAGAAGGGGAGAGATGGAGGGAGGGTAGCGGAGGAGGAGGGGGAGGAGGAGTGAGGGAGGGAGGGAAAGAGGACATGAGGAGGAGGAGGAGGAGGAGCGATTAAAGGGAGGGGAGGGGAGCGGAGGAGGAGGAGCGAGGGAGGTGACGGAAGGAGGAGAGCGAGGGAGAGGAGTGGAGGGGGGGAGGAGGCAAGGAGGGGAGGAGAGGAGATGAGGGGGAGTAGGAGGAGGAGGAGGAGAAGAAGAGCGGTAGGGAGGGGGTAGGACATAGGTAGGGAGGAGGAGGAGCAGCGAGGATGAGGAGGGATGAGAGAGTAAAAGAAGGGGGAGGGGAGGGACGGAGGCAGAGTGGGAGGAGTAGGAGGGAGGGAGAGAGGGAGGGTGAGAGGGAGGATGGAGGGATAGGTTGAGGAGGAGCTGGAGGACGGAGGGAGAGGAGGGTAGGGTCGAGAGGAGGAGGAGGAGGGAAGAAGGGAGGAGGGAGGTAGGGAGGGAGGAGTAGGGGATGGAGGGAGAGGAGGCTAGGGGAGGAGTGGGAGGGGGGGGAGACGGAAAGGATTATATCGGAGGGATGGGGAGGCAGAAGATGAGTAGGGAATCAAGGGAGGGAGGGTACGGGGAGAGGAGAGCAGGGTAGGGGAGGGGGAGTTGAGGGGATGGGAGGGTAGGAGGACTGATGGAGGGAGGGTAGGAGGAGAAGGAGGAGGAGGGGTGAGGGTGGAGGAGGAGGAGGGAGGTAGTGAGGGGCGAGAGGGGAGGGAGTGGAGGAGGAGTGGAGAGAGGGGAGAAGGATAGGGGATGAGAGGAGAGGAGGAGGAGGAGGCGAAGGGAGGATGAGGGAAGTAGGGAGGGAGTGGAGGTAGAAGGAGGAGGAGGAGTAAGAGAGGGGAGGGAGGAGAATGAGGAGAGGTGAGGGAGGGAGAGGAGGAGGTGGAGGAAGGGAGGGAAGAGGGGGGGCAGAGGAGGAGGAGTAGTGGGAGGGAGGGAGGTAGGGGAGGAGGAGGAGAAACGAAGGGAGGGAGGAGGAGGGGGAGGGAGGGAGGAGGAGGGGGAGAACAAGGAGGAGGTGTCGACATAGGGGAGGAGGAGAAGGAGGAGGAGGAAAAGGAGGAGGAGGAGAGGAGGTGAGGACGATTGTGAGGAGGTGTCAAGGGAGGATAACAGAGGAGGAAGAGAGGGGAGGGAGGGAGAGGAGTAGGAGGAGCAGGGGAGGGAGTGAGGGAAGGGTAGGAAAGGGAGGAAGAGGAGGAGGGAGGAGAGGAGGGTAGGGAAGGACCAGGATGGCAAGGGGGATGTGAGGGGAGGAGATGAGGATGAGGATAGGGGAGGGAGGAGGAGGAGAAGGAGGAGTAGAGGGAGGGAGGGTAGTAGGAGCAGGAGGAGCAGTGGAGGGAGTGAGGGAGGGGATGAGGAGGAGGAAGAGCAGGGTATGGAGGGAGAGGAGGAGAAGGGGGAGGGAGGGAGGTTAGTGTAAGAGCGGGAGGAGGAGGAGGAGGGGGGTGATGAGGGGAGAAGAGGAGGGGAGGAGGAGGAGAGGGGATGGTGAGGAGAGGAGAGGAGGGGAGGAGAAGGAGAGGAGGGGAGGGGAGCGAGAGGAGAGGTAGAGGAAAAGGAGAGGGGAGGGAGGGAGAACGAGAGGAGGAGGGGAGAAAGGGAGGGAGGTTGCGACGAGAGGAGGGTAGGGGAGTAGGAGGAGGGATGGAGCGAGAGGTGTAGGAGGAGAAGTGAGTATGGGAGGGGAGGGAAAGAGGAGGAGGAGTGATGAGTAGGGAGAGAGATGAGGGAGGAGGAGGAAAAGCGAGGGAGGTAGGGGAGGAGGAGTGGGGGGAGGTGGGGAGGAGGAGTGGGGGGAGGTGAGGAGGAGGAGGAGGAGAGGGGAGAGAGGGGGAAGGAGGAGAAGGTGGAGGAGGAGGAGAGGGGAGGGAGGGGGAAGGAGGAGGAGGAGAAGAACAATGAGGGAGGGAAGGGGGAGGAGGGAGGTGGAGGAGGAGGAAAAGGAGGAAGGGGAGGGAAGGGAAGAGAGGGGGAGGAGGGGAGGGCAGCGGAGGAGTAGGAGGGAGGGAGGGAGAGAGAAAGGAGGTAGGAGGGGGAGGAGGAGGAGGAGGGAGGGGGGGAGGCAGGAGGTAGGTGAGGGAGGGAAAAGGGGGAGGAGGAGCAGGGGATCGAGGGAGAGGAGGAGGAGGAGCAGGGGGAGGTAGGGAGAGGAGGTTAGGGTTGGAAGGAGGAGGGGGAGGGGGAGACGAGGAGGATAGGGAAGGGAGGGAGGGTAGGAGGAGAGGAGAGGAGGGTAGGGGAGGAGGGGGAGATGAGGGGATGGGAGGGTAGGAGAAGCGAAGGAGGGAGGGCTGGAGGAGGAGGGGTGAGGGAGGCAAGGAGGAGGATGAGGAGGATAATGGAGGTTACATGAAAAAGCCTATTAATTAATATTTTCTAATTGGCTATTATTTTAAATATTTTTATGCTCAGCATGTAATCTTACATCTTCTTTACTCATATAAATATGCATATTACTAGCAAAATAATATATTTTGTTTTGTAAGCTGGGTAGGAATTGAACCAATGAATTCACATGAAGGAGTGCCTTAACAGTGTTCTATCCAATTCTGTTTTCAATGAATTCCTGCATAATTTCAGAGAAATTAGACCGGAAAAATCCACAGGGAAAAGCCTTCAAAAAGTCACACTAAAGACAACTCATTATATAAATTTTAATTGTTAAAATTATTTAAATTAATTAATATAAATATTATTTTTATTTTTCAAGGTATATATATATATATATATATATATATATTGTATGTAGTCTTTTTTTTTCCATTAGAATAGATATGTGTAATATTGCAAAATATATCTCATTATAATCTATAAATAGAATTTTTATTGTCTATATTAATCAAAATAATTGTATCTTATCTTTTTTTATAAAAACCATTGCAAGTAAAATAAATATATAATAATGGAAACATTTTAAATTCTAAAAAATTATATACTTTTTCCTTTAATTTTTTTATTTTTTATTTAATTAGGAAGCAATAGAGACCTTAAAGATATATATTGAATTTTAAACCAAAATGAAATTAATTTATACATTTTATTTATTTTCCATTTCTCAATTATAATACCTATTAAATTGAAAAAATTACAATATAATAAAATTAATATGAAGAAAATAATATTGTAAAACTTAATAAAATATAATGATATTTAAAATTTAAAAATATTAATAAAAATATAATTGTAAATTAATTTTATGTTAAAAAAATTTGGGCAAAATCATTTCTATCATTTTTTTAAATAATAATTAGATTAAAAATTAAAATATCTCTATTTTATTTATATTTATTTAAAATAATAATGAATATTAAAAAAAGTGATTATAGAAAATTAATTATTCCAATGATAAGCATTTTTTAATTGATAGTCATCTTCCATGAACTTCAAATTATTACTAAAAGATTACAGTTAAATTTTTAAATATATTTATCAATTTCAATGATCTACTGTTTTTACAATTATATTAAAATATAAATTATATAATTAAGTTTAAGTTATTTGTTTTTCTCTTTTTCTTATTTTCTTTTATTTTTATGTAAAACTAACTTATAGGGGTTTTAACCAAAAACATTTTCCTAAAATTGCTTAAAAAACACATCCATTTACTCAACGATCTAAACACATTAAAATAATAAAAATATTTTTAAAATAACACAAAAAATATAGATATATATTATATTATTTTATTTTCAAATTAAATAATTTACATCTGTATTAATTATATATTTCAGGTGTTATTTGAAATATGAAAAAATAAAACTATACATGTAACAATTTAAATTAATCTCTTTTATTTTATAAAAAGTTATTTGACCTTCCTAATTTTTTTATAATTTTCACAATGCGCAAAAATGTTTACCGTTATAGGAAAACAATCTTTTTATCGTTATAAGAAAAACAATCTTAAAAAGCGGAGGTGAGAAAAGCTAAAAAGCGGTGGTCAGAAAAGCTGAAAAAATGATGTTCCGCAAAGGCAAAAGCTAAACAGCCGAGGGCATAAAAACATAGCAAGCAAGAAAAGGTTTCATCCTCATTTTTTTCTTCTGCGAATTGTGTGTTTTGTTCCAGTGTTCGATAGCTCGTCTATTGTTGAGATCAAGTGAGTGTTATTATTATAGTTGATTTGATGCCTTTCGATCTCTAATTTTGATTTTTGTTGTTTAGATTTATATATTTCTTTTGGTTGCATTTAATAGGACTAGCTTTGACAATTTGCAGGTACGTATCGAGTTAAGGCATGTATGGAGATAATGCAGAGGGATGGGAATTGAAGAGGATAATTGAAGAGGTAGGCATCATTTGCCTCTCAATTTATCAGCTTCAAATAAGAATTACATGATTGTTTTCTTTTATCCAATTTAAAACGAATTTCAAAATTTTGTTTTTATAATCAAGATTCATGCTATCAACGTATCTCTTCAGTGCAGTTTTTGTTAGGGGTTGCCTAGATTTTTACCTGCTCCATCTAGAATGGCTATCTGTTCATTGCCTTATGTCTTTTATTTTATTTGGCATTCTATTCTTGTCAAGAACGATATAAATTTTTTACTAGGAAAGAAGATCCTGTCCAGATTGGAATCGAATCCAAGTTGACTGCACCTACCCAGATATTCCTATAGAACAGAGCATGCCATGCATGTTACTCTAGAGTCCATGGACCTGGGTTTTTTATTTCTCGGGATTTTTTTTCTTACAAGCTCGTGCAGTCCAGTTGTCACTACTATGCATCACACATCTCTATTTCCGTAGTCGCCACACATAATGCCTCTATATTTCAGTAATCATCCACCCATAATGTTTGCATTAGGGTCTCCAACACTAATATGAGCCTCTGTGACAGGCTCATATTAGAGCTCCCACCACCATCACCATCAAAATCCACGGGGTTTCTTTGTTCTTCAATATATGAACCTCCTCAGAATTCAAAACGCTTTGCGGCATATCTTTACAATCGAGGTTGGAAATGCTGCGCCAGCTATGCAAGAAAGTAGAGAGTATAAAAAATGTGAAACTCAATAACCTTGAAAAGGGACATCAGGGTATCTTGAGGCGTAGGTAGAATTTAGACAATGCAAGTGTAAGATATAATAACGCAAGATTAACAAGAATACACCAATAATTTATGAAATTTAATTCCCTTCTTTTTCAATCCTAATGACAATAACGCAAGATTAACAAGAATACACCAATAATTTATGAAATTTAATTCCCTTCTTTTTCAATCCTAATGACTGAATAGAGAGAGCTGAAATGGAGACACCTGTGTGGCTAGATATTGTCTCACTTGTGATTTTATATAGAAAATGGTCACTTACCTAATTTTCCATTTTTACACGATGTTATCTTCGGAGTTTTTCTAGTATAAGATCCATTTAGGGTAATTTTCCATTTTTACAGCGTGTTGTCTTCCGAGTTTTTCTGGTATAAGATCCATTTACGGCAATGAAAACACGGATTCTAAACACATTTATGGAATGTTACAGTCTAAAGACTAATAAATATGTATGAATATTTATATGTATGAATATGGACTCATAAATATCATTCGGTGGGAAAACAAATCATGAAAAATCGAGCATGCCATGCCACCGATATTACTCTAGAACAGAGCATGCCATGTGAGGCATATCACTGTGTTAGGAAAAAATTATAATTATTTTATCACTAGTGAATTAGACGAAATATCCAAAATACTAATTACACACACTCACTGAATTCAGAAACTAATTGCAACTATTTGGTTGTTTTTCATTGTGTTAGAAAATTATAATTATTTTATCACTCGTGAATTAGATTGAATCCTAGAACTAATTGCAAGTCTTTGGTTGTTTCCAATTCCTCTAGAACAGAGCATACCATGCATATTAATCTAGAACATAACAAGTTTATGGTTGTTTAAATTACTCGTAACAGATCGTAAGGAAAGTTTATGTCTCCTTTATGACGACGAAGAGAACTAAAAATTGTGTTTGCCCTTAGTTACTTGTTGTTTGCTAATTTGATCTTATTTATCCAGCATGTCTTCAAAACTGCAAAAAAAAAATTAAAAAAAAAAAAAAAACTATGTGCTCACCTAGGGTTTACTATTTCAAAACTTCAGTTATTTGTAACTATTATTATTTTTATTTTATCCAAAATTAATAGGATTGTGTCAACTTCAAAAGTTAATTTTATATGTTATTTTTTAACTATGTTAAAAAATAGTAGTTATTCTATTTAAACCCATTTTAAATTATTTATTACATTTTATTAAAATAAATAAATAGTTAGATTGGTGATGATATTATATATAAATAGAGAGAGAAAGGGAGAGAGGGAGGGAGGCAGAGGGAGAGCGGAGGAGGAGAGAGAGGGGAGGGAGAGAGAGAGGGTGGAGGAGGAGGAGGAGAGAGAGAGAGGGAGAGTGAGAGGGAAGAGGAGTGAGGGACTGAACGAAGAAGGGGAGTGGAGGGGGAGCGGAATGAGGAAGATGGAGAGAGAGAGAGAGAATGAGGAGGAGAGATAGAGAGAGAGGAGGGAGGGAGAGGGAGCAAGGAGGGAGAGGAGTGAGAGCAGAGGAGGGAGGGGGAGGAGGGAGAGAAGAGGAGGAGGAGGAGAGAGGGGAGGGGAGGGGGGGGGGGGGGGGGGGGGAGGAGAGGATCGAGGAGTAGTGGACGGAGGGAGGGAGGGGAAGAGGAGAGAAGAGGGGAGGGCAGGAGGAGAAGGAGGGAGGGATAGAGGAGGAGGAGGTGGAGGATGAGGATTAGCAGGGAGGGAGGGAGAAAGAATGAGAATGAAGGGAGGGGATGAGTAGGAGGGGGAGGCAGAGTGGAGGAGAGGAAGAGGAGGAGGAGAGGGGAGGGAGGGAGAGGGAGAGGAGGAAGATGAGGAGTAGAGGATGCAGGGAGAGGAGGAGGAGGAGGAGGAGTGAGGGGAGGGAAGGAGCTAAGGGTAGGGGCAGGTAGGGGAGTTGGGGGTGGGGGTGGAGAGTAGGAGGAGTAGAGGGAGAGGAGGAGGAGATCGAGGAAGGGAGGGTAGGGGAGGAGGAGGAGGAGTGGAGAAAGGAGGGGGAAGAGTGGAGGGAGAGGGGAGGAGGAGGAGGGAGGGAGAGCGGGAGGGAAAGAAGAGTGGGGATGGAGGGCAGGGGAGGTGAGGAGAGGAGGAGGAGGAGGAAGAGTAGGGAGGGAGGGGAGGAGTGGATAGGAGGAGGAAGAGGGAAGGAGGGAGTGGAGGGGGAGGAGGGGGATGGGAGGGGAGGAGGAGAAGGGGGATGAGAGGGGAGGAGGGGGAGGAGGAGAAGGGGGATGAGAGGGGAGGAGGGAGGAGAGGGTGAGGGAGGAAGGAAGAGGTGGAGGGAGAAGAGGAGCATAGGGGAGGACGAGGAGGGATAGGAGAATGGGAGGGGAGGAGGGATAGGGGATGAGTAGGAGGGGGAGGCAGAGTGGAGGAGAGGAAGAGGAGGAGGAGAGGGGAGGGAGGGAGAGGGAGAGGAGGAAGATGAGGAGTAGAGGATGCAGGGAGAGGAGGAGGAGGAGGAGGAGTGAGGGGAGGGAAGGAGCTAAGGGTAGGGGCAGGTAGGGGAGTTGGGGGTGGGGGTGGAGAGTAGGAGGAGTAGAGGGAGAGGAGGAGGAGATCGAGGAAGGGAGGGTAGGGGAGGAGGAGGAGGAGTGGAGAAAGGAGGGGGAAGAGTGGAGGGAGAGGGGAGGAGGAGGAGGGAGGGAGAGCGGGAGGGAAAGAAGAGTGGGGACGGAGGGAAAGGGAGGGGAGGAGAGGAGGAGGAGGAAGAGTAGGGAGGGAGGGGAGGAGTGGATAGGAGGAGGAAGAGGGAAGGAGGGAGTGGAGGGGGAGGAGGGGGATGGGAGGGGAGGAGGAGAAGGGCGATGAGAGGGGAGGATGAGGGGTGGTGGGAAGGAGGGAGGAGAGGGTGAGGGAGGAAGGAAGAGATGGAGGGAGAAGAGGAGCATAGGGGAGGAGGAGGAGGGATAGCGGAATGGGAGGGGAGGAGGGATAGGGGATGAGTAGGAGGGGGTGGCAGAGTGGAGGAGAGGAGGAGGAGGAGGAGAGGGGAGGGAGGTAAAGGGAGAGTACGGGAGGGAGGGAGAGGGAGAGTACGGGAGGGAGGGAGAGGGAGAGAGGTTGGGAGGAGAGGAGGAGGAGGAGGGGGAGCAAAGGTGAGGGGAGGGGAAGTGAGGGAGGGAGAGTGGGAGGAAGAGGAGGAGCAAGGAAGGGGAGGGGAGGTGGAGGAGTAGGGAGGAGGAGGAGTGAGGGAGGGAGGAGAGGAGGAGGAGGAGGAGGAGGAGGAGTGGAGGGACGGAGGGAGGGAGGAGAGAAGGAGAGCACAGTGGAGGGAGGGGAGAGAGCGGAGGAGGAGAGAGGAGTGGATGGAGGGGAGAGGTGGTAGTGGGAGAGGAGGTAGAGGATGAGGAGGATGACGGAGGGATGCAGGAGGAGGAGGAGTGGGAGGGAGAAAGGGAAGGAGGGGAAGAAGAGAGGGAAGGGGGAGGAAGACTGAAGGGTGGAGGATGGAGGGGGGAGGTGGAAGGGGAGGAGGAGGAGGAGGGAAGGAGGGAGGAAGTGGAGAGGTGGAGGAGGAGGGAGGGATGGAGCAAGGAAGGGAGAAGTAGGAGGGAGGGAGGGAAAAGGATGAGGAGGGGAGGGGAGGGGAGGGGAGGATGAGGAGAGGAGAGGAAAGGAGCGGAGGAGGAGGAGAGGCGAAGGAAGGAGAGGGAGAGGATAAGGATAGGGGACAAACGGAGAGGAGGAGGAGGGGAGCGGGGGAGCAAGGATAAGGGAGGATGAGGAGGAGGAGGGGGAGGAGGAGTGAGGGAGGTTTGGAGAGAGGAGGGGGAGGGGACGAAGAGAGAGAGAGAGGGAAAGGGAGAGGGAAGAGGAGGGCAGGACTAAATGAAGAAGGGGAGGGCAGGGGGAGCAGAGAGAGAAGATGAGGAGGATGGAGAGAGAGAGAGAGGATGAGGAGGAGAGACAAAGAGAGAGGACGGAGGGAGAGGGAGGAGGGAGGCAGAGGGAGAAGAGGAGGAGGAGAGAGGGTAGGGGAGGAGAGGATCGAGGAGGAGGAGTGGATGGAGGGAGCGAGGGGAAGAGGAGAGTAGAGGGGAGGGTAGGAGGAGAAGGATGGAGGGACAGAGGAGGTGGAGGTGGAGGATGAGGAGTAGCAGGGAGGGAGGGAGAAATAATGAGGAAGAGGGGAGGGAATGGGAGGAGAAGGGGAGGCAGGGAGTGGAGGAGTGGAGGTAGTGAGGGATGGGATGAGGAGGAGGAGGAGGAGGATGAGGAGTAGAGGATGGAGGGAGAGGAGGAGGAGGAGGAGTGGGGGGGAGGGAGGGAGCTGAGGGTATTGGCAGGAGGAGGAGCGGGGGGGAGGGACGGATCTCAGGGTAGGGGCAGGAGGAGGAGTGTGGGGTGGGAGAGTAGGAGGAGGAGAGGGAGAGGAGGAGGAGATCAAGGAATGGAGGGTAGGGGAGGATGAGGAGGAAGAGTGGAGGGAGAGGGGAGGAGGAGGAGGGAGTGAGGGAGAGTGGGAAGGGAAGAAAAGTGGGGATGGAGGGCTAGGGAGGGGAGGAGAGGAGGAGGAAGAGTAGGGAGAGAGGGGAGGAGTGGATAGGAGGAGGAAGAGGGAGGGAGGGAGGGAGGGGAGGAGGAGGAAGAGGGAGGGAGGGAGGGAGGGGAGGAGGAGGAAGAGGGAGGGAGGGAGGGGAATGGGAGAGGAGGAGGATGGGATGAGTAGGAGGGGGAGGCAGAGAGGAGGAGGAGGAGGAGGCGAGGGTAGGGAGGCAAAGGGAGAGGGGGAGAGGGAGGGAGAGGGAGAGGAGGGGAGGGAGAGAGAGAGAGATAGGGGTTGGGAGGAGAGGAGGGGAGGAGAGGAGGAGGAGGGGGAGGAGCAAAGGAGAGGTGAGGAGGAGTGAGGAAGGGAGAGTGGGAGGAATAGAAGGAGAAAGGAAGGGGAGGGGAGGAGGAGGAAGAAGAGGAGTAGGGAGGGAGGAGGAGGATGAGTGAGGGAGGGATGAGAGGAGCAGGAGGAGGAGGAGGAGTGGAGGGACAAAGGGAGGGAGGGGAGGAGTAGAGAACAGTGGAGGGAGGGGAAGGAGTGGAGGAGGAGAGCAGAGTGGATGGAGGAGGAGGAGGGATGGAGGGGAGAGGTGGGAGTGGGAGAGGGGAGGAGGACTAAAGGATGGAGGAGGGAGGTGGAGGAGGAGGGAGGAAGGGGGGAGGTGAAGGAGGTGGAGGAGGAGGGATGGAGGGAGCAAGAGAGGTAGGAGTAGGAGGGAGGGAGGGCAAAGGATGAGGAGGGGAAGGGAGGGGAGGATGGGGAGGAGAGGAGAGGAGGGGAGGAGGAGGAGATTCGAAGGAAGGAGAGGGAGAGTACAAGGAAAGGGGACAAACGGACAGGAGGAGGAGGGGAGCGAGGGAGCAAGGGTAAGGGAGGAGGAGGAGGAGGAGGAGGGGGAGGAGGAGTGAGGGAGGTATAAAGAGAGGATAAGAGGAGTAGGTGGATGAGAAAGGAAGCGAGGGGAGGAGGAGGAGGTGGATTAGTGAGGGAGGTGAGGGAGGGAGAGAAGGTAGGGAGGATAGAGGGAGGGAGGGAGAGGAGGAGGAGAAGGAGTTGTGGAGTGAGGGGAATAGAGGAGTGGAGGGAGGGGGTGAGGAGGAGAGGGGAGCGAGTGTGGAGGAGGAGGAGGAGGAGGGATGGAGGGAGGTAAGGAGGAGGAGAAGGTGGAGGAAGAGGAGAAGAAGGAGGAGGGATGGAGGGAGGTAAGGAGGAGGAGGAGGATGGAGAAGAGGAGACTAGGGGAGGAGGGTGAAGGGGTGGGAAGGAGAGTAGAGGAAGAAGAGGGAAGGGTAGGGAGGAGGAGGGAGAGGAGAAGGAGGATAGGGAAGGAAGAGATAGGGAGAAGAAGAGTAGGGGATTCAAGGAGGGAGGGGAGGGAGGGAGGGGAGGTGAGGGAGGAGATGAGGAGGAGAGGAGAGGAGGAGGGAGGAGGAGGGAAGGAGCAAGGGAGGGGAGGCGGTAGGATGTGGAGGAGGAGAGGGGAGGGAGGAGGAGGAGGAGAGTTGAGGGATGGAGGGGAAGGGAGGGGAAGGGAGTGGAGGGGAGGAGCAAGAGGAGCAAGAGGGGGAGGAAGGGAGGGAGGGGATGGGAGGTGAGGATGAGGAGGAGGTCGAGGGAGGGAGGGAGGAAGGAAGGCAGGAGGAGGTCGAGGGAGGGAGGGAGGGAGGGAGGAAGATAAGTGGGGAGGATGAGGATGAGGAGGAGGAGGAGGTGTCGAGGGAGGATAACGGAGGAGGAGGAGGAGGAGGTGTCGAGGGAGGATAGTGGAGGAGGAGTAGGGGGAGTGAAGGAGGGGAGAGTATGAGAGGGAGGAAGAGGACGAGGGAGGAGAGGAGGGTTGGAAAGGAGGAGGACGGTGAGGGGGATGGGAGGGAAGGAGAGGAGGATGAGGATACAGGAGGGAGGGTGAAGGAGAGGAGGAGGAGGAGGAGTAGAGGGAGGGAGGGGAGGAGGAGGAGCAGTGGAGGGAGTGAGGGAGGGGATGAGGAGGAGGAAGAGTGGGGGATGGAGGGAGAGGAGGAGGAGGATCAGGGGGAGGGAGGGAGGTTAGGGTAATGGCGGGAGGAGGGGGATGGTGAGGGGAGGAGATGAGGGGAGGAGGAGGAGAGGGGATGGTGAGTGAAGGAGAGGAGAGAGGAGGGTATAGAGAGGAGAGGGAGAGGGGAGGGAGGAAGAAGAAGAGGAGGAGGAGGGGAGAATGAGAGGGAGGATGGTGTGGAGAATGGGATGGAGGGTTATGAAAGGAGGAGGGAGGGAGGGATGGAGAGGGGTAGGAGGAGGAGTGAGGGAGGGGAGGGTAGGGTAAGAGGAGGAGGAGAGAAGAGTAGGGAGGGAGGTGAGGGAGGGGGAGGAAAAACAAGGGAGGGAAGGGAGGAGGAGGAGGAGGAGGAGCAGGACTAGAGGCACGGAGGTAGGCAAGGAGTGGAGGAGAGGAGGGGGAGGAAGAGGGCAGAACGGAGGGAGGGGAGTGAGGGAGAGGAGGGACGACAAGGGAGGGAAGGGGAAGGAGTATGAGGAGGAGGAGAATGAGGGATGCGAGGGGGAGGAGGAGAAGGTGTGGGGAGGGAGGGAGGATGGGGAGGTGGAGGAGGAGGAATAGGAGGGAGGGATGGATGTTGGAGGAGGAGGACGGGAAGTGAGGGAGGGAGAGGAGGAGGAGAAGGGAGGGAGGTAGGAGGAGGGCGTAGAGGGAGGGAGGATGGGGATGAGGGAGAGATGGATGGAGGAGAGGAAGGCAAGGAGGAGGATGACTAGAGGGGAGGAGGAGGGGAAGTAGGTGATGTAGGGAGGAAGGCGAGGAGAGGATGACTAGAGGGGAGGAAGAGGAGGAGTAGGGGATGTAGGGAAAGGTGGAGGAAGAGTAGGGGGAGGGAGGGAGGAAATGGTACAAGAGGGAGGAAGAGAAGGAGGAGCAGAGGAAGTTAAGGGAGGAGGAGGAGGAGAGGGAGTAGCGGAGGTAGAGAGGGAGAGGTCAAGGAGGAGGAGAAGGGGATGGTGGGAGAGGATTAGGAGGAACAGGGGGAGGAAGGGATGCGAGGATAGCGGCGAGATAAGGAGAATTGAGGAGAGGAGGGTAGGGGAGGAGGACGAGGACAAGGACAGGGACGAGGATGAGGAGAGGAGAGGGAGGGAGAGGAGGAGGATGAAGAGGGTGAGGGAGGAGGAGGAGGAGGAGGAGGGGAGGGGTGCGGGGAGGAGAGGAGGAGGAGGAGGGGAGCGAAGGGAGGGAGCTGAGGGAGGGAGCCGAGGACTAGGGAGGAGGGGGATGGAAGGAGTGAAGGAGGGGAGGAGTGGAAGGGAGGGGAGGAGAGAATAAGGGAGCAGGACAAGGACGAGGGAGGGAAGGAGTGAGGGAGGGAATAGGACTGGAGGGAGGGAAGGCATGATGATAGAGAGGGATATAGAGAGGGATAAGTGGGGAGGGAGATAGGGAAGGATAGGGGAGGGAGGAAGGGAGGAGGAGGAGAGAGAGGGAGAAGGGGAGAGAGAGAGAGAGAGAGACAGGGATAGAGAACGATGGAGGAGAGAGGGAAGGGGAGGGAGGAGGGTAGTGGAGTGTAGGGATAAGGGGGGAGGAAGAGAGAGAAGGTTGGAGAAAGAGATAGAAGGGGAGGGATGGAGGTGAGAGAGAAAGGGAGAAGGGGGGAGGGAGGTATGGAGAGAGAGATGTCAAGGGAATGGAAGAGGACATACAGAGAGGAAGAAAGGTGGAGGGAGAGAGGGAATGGGAGGGAGGAAGGGAGGAGGATGGAGAGTGGGAGAGATAGAGGGAGAAGTGGGGAGGGAGGTAGGGAGAGAGGGAAGTCAAGGGAGGAAGGGAGGAGGACAGAGAGAGAGGGAGAAAAGGGGAGGGAGAGAGGGAATGGGAGGGAGGAAGGGAGGAGGACAGAGAGGGGGAGAGAGGGGAGAGGAGGATGGGATGAGAAGAGAGCGAGATAGAGGGATAGAGGATGAGAAAGAGGTGGAGGAGGAGAGAGAGGGGAATGGAGGGGGATGGAGAGAGAGAGGGATAGAGAAAGAAATAGGGAGAGAGGGTGCATCTTAGTCCAATGGAAGTTGAGAGGGTGAGGGAAAGGGATAGGGAGAGCCAAATGGAGAGGGAAGTCAAGGGAGGAAGGGAGGAGGACAGAGAGAGAGGGAGAAAGGGGGAGGGAGAGAGGGAATGGGAGGGAGGAAGGGAGGAGGACAGAGAGGGGGATAGAGGGGAGAGGAGGATGGGATGAGAAGAGAGTGAGATAGAGGGACAGAGGAGGAGGAAGAGGTGGAGGAGGAGAGAGAGGGGAGTGGAGGGGGATGGAGAGAGAGAGGGATAGAGAAAGAAATAGGGAGAGAGGGTGCATCTTAGTCCAATGGAAGTTGAGAGGGTGAGGGAAAGGGAGAGAGAGAAGGGTGGAGGGAGAGAGGGAATGAGGAAAGATAGAGGGTAGGGGTTAGGGGAGTGGAGGGGTGGAGGAAGGGAGGAGAAGATAGCGAGAGAAAGAGACAAAAGGAAGACGAGGAGGAGGAGGAGGAGAGAGAGGGTGATGGAGAGAGAGAGAAAGAGGGGGAGAGGGGGCATATTATGCCAATGAATGGTGAGAAGGTGAGAGAAAGGGAGACGAAGATGCAAATGGAGAGGGATAAGGGGGAGGCAAAGAGGGAATGAGGAGAGAGAGAGGGGAGGGGGTGTGGGAGTGGATGGAGGGAGAAGAGAGCAAGAGAAAGCAAGAGATGAAGAGGAGGAGGAGGAGGAGGAGGAGGAGAGAGAGGGGAGGGAGAGAGAGAGAGAGAAATAGGGAGAGAGGGGGCATACTATGCCAATGAATGGTGAGAGGGTGAGGGAAAGGGAGAGGGAGAGGCAAATGGAGAGGGAGATAGAGAGGGAGAAGGGGGGAGGCAGAGAGGGCAGGAAAGGGGAGGAGGAGAGTGAGAGTAGAATGTGAAAGTGAGGGGAGGTGGTGGAGAGGAAGGGGAGGGGATGAGAAGAGAGGAGGAGGAGGAGAGAGATAGATAGAGGGAGAAAGGGAGGAAGGGAGGAGGAGAGAGATAGAGGAGGAGGAGGATCTGGAGGTAGGTTGAGGGAGTGACAAATAGAGGGATAGGGAAGGAGATGGATAGTTAGAGATGGAGAGATATAGGCAGGGGGATAGAGCGAGAGAGAGATAGAGAGATAGGGATGACGAGGGGGGGTCTCCCCTCACTCTATCTACCACACACTCCCTTCCCCTGCCTCTCTCTCTACCTCTCACCATTTGCCTCCCTCCCTTACACTCCCTCCCCTCTCACACTCTTTATCCCTCCCTCCCCCTCCTCATCACCCTCCCCTCCCCTCTCTCTCTCTCTCTCTCTCCTCATCCTCCCCTGCCCTACATGTCCATATATCCATAAATTTATGTGTCAAGTAATGAAACAAAATTCCATAACACTTAAACATATAATATAAATTTATTCAACAATAATATTCACAAACTAATTTTTTAATTGTGGTCCATGAAAAATAAATTCCTATAATCAACACCACCCTCACAATTTTAGTGAACAAGGACCTAGTAATCTCAACCTATAGTGTTTAGGATTTCATAGTAAACAACACATGTTATTTCTATCTTTCAAAAGAATGTTTCCCGAAAAAGCCAAAATAGAATCTGATAGTCAATTAGCAACTACAATTTGCAATTACAAGCTAACAATAATCATGTACAGTCACATGTCTTTAGATTAAAAAATAAAAAATAAACGGTCACATTATTAAATATATTATTTAATAGTTTTATAAATAATATTTTACAAAATAAAAAAACAAGTGGTGACATTGTTAAATATTTTTTTTAACATTTTATAAATAATATTTAAAGTATGAGACTTTTTATAACTAGTCATAATAAATTGAATTGTATAATGATTTTTTAAATTTTTAACATTTTAAATGGAATTATATGATGATGATGATGATGATGATGATGATGATGATGGTTACCATCTGTTAAGAACAATGTGGTCTATCAGACCTTAATAGAGGAGAAAAAATCTAAGTTTGATTCTTCAAAATCTTGTTTCTATGGTCAAAGAGAAGGGAAATAAGTGGTCCATGATCACTATAATTTGGTTGGCTTAATAGGTCAAGAAGATTGGAAGGCTGGCAGATGGTAGGGAGTTGAGGGAAAATGTGAGTAAGAGTCAAGTAGTATAAAAGGAAGTGTTTTTCATCTTCCACCTACTTATAATCATAAATATGACAAATTATATCATTCCAAGGGGTCTTGGGAATAGACCACCACCTAGTCTCACTCTGAAGCTCATGGGAATTAGTTCTTTTCTTAGTGATGCTCATTTTTTTCTTATTTCTCCATAACATGGATAGATAATTTTGATTATCAAGGGTGAGGTTGATCACTTCCTTATGGTATATTAGCTTCCTTTTACCCTCCAACTCCTGATCCTCCAACAACTTCTCCTTAAACTTGGAGGTAATAGTATTTTTGATATTATCTTTGCTTCCCATATTGAGCTCCTCCTTAATTCCCCAATGGTTGAGCCAGGATAGAGAATCCATATGCCACCCACACTTGAGACAAAGGTGAGTGTTTTGAGTACATTTAGAATCAATTTTTGGGAGCCTTTTTTTATTGCATGTTGTCAAGATTCTTATTCTAAATCAAATATCTAAACATAGTCGTACTTTCAATGGGGGATAAACCAGATTAAATCATGAGGATAGGATACAGATTATTTCTCTTGATCTTAAGGTTCTAGGTTATGAATTTATTTTGAATCATCTCAAACTTCCTCCATGACTCTTTGGATATACTGCAACCCCAAACTTCACATCCATATAAGACAACAGGGGTGACCAAGGTCTTAAAGAGGAACCTCTTTTTACTCCCATTTAAAGATCGACTAACTTATAATTGTTTTCAAGCTCATAATAAGATTTCCAACCCCTAATAATCCTTTTCTCGATGTTATAATTCCAGTTGAGATGATGAGGGAATTCAATTCCCAGATACTTATAAGAAGAAACCTTCTCTAAGCACTGGTTATTATACATGAAACTACCATCGGTGATATTTTTGGATTTAATGATGATGACTTTAGTCTTGTCGGTATTAACTGTCATACCCATCTTAGAGAAGTAGTCATGAATAATCTGGAGCTACTTGTCAAGGTCATCATGGTTTTTTGCAAGAAGAACGATATCATCAACATAGAGGAGAAGAGTAATGAGAACACTAGCAAGCTCAATGCCCTTACACCCCACATATTCCATAAACTCCTCTAGCTTATCTATGTATATGCCAAAAAGCGTAGGGGATAAGGGACACCCTTGCTTAATTCCAATATTGCATCTAATATGTTTAGACCACCCATTGTTGGTATTAATCTTGGTAGTGGCAGTCTCGTAGAGACGGATCACAACAATCCTCAGCTTAGGAGGGACCATGATCTCTTTAATTTTATCCAAAAATTTATCCCAAGGGACAGTGTCGAAATATTTTCTAAAGTCCACAAAGCAACATATGATATCGACTTTACTATTGTGACATTCCTCCTCAATGATTATAAGAGTAACCAAATGGTCAATAATCGAGTGATGTCTCCTAAAACGAGCTTGTCCTTTAGCTTTTTTTCCTTGGACTTCAAGCCAAAGGCTAAACTTCTTCTCCAAAATGAGCCCATTAAGCTTGGTTAGGATATGGATAAAAATAATTCTCTTGTATTTGAATGGAACACTCTTGTCCCCATTTTTAAATATAAGTACAATAAGGCTTTGTGTCCAAGGTCGAGGGAAGCCATGGATTATAGCCAGACTAAGAAGCTTATGGAGATAAGGAATCAGGATAGATATTCCCATTTTAAGGACCTTAGCTTGATTTCCTTCAATATCTTTAGCTTTACCATTATTGAGCTTCGGTTATCTTTGGTTATCTCGCTAAGGGGATAGAACGGTTATCTTTGGCTTTACGGAGAAGAAAATTCGGCCCAAAAATTTTTAGCACGACTTTGGAAAGGTGGAGAAGATAATCTTGCCTTGTATTAATATATGATATTTTCTTCCTCTTGATGATATTTGTGTATATATTTATATTATGCAACTTAATTATTTCATTAGGAGCATCTCTGATCGCTTTCCTGGCCATCTTGAAATCTTTGTCATACAATGGATTCGAAGTTCTATTAAACTGCTTAAGCTAAATCTCATTATATAACTTGCTAATGGTGTTGGAAAGGATAGTAATGAAATGGTAATAATTTTGATCAATTTTATTATTATAATTCATGGGGCCTAAATCCCTTTAAAGCAAGTGTGTATTTTTCTTTCATTGGTCTCTTGCATGTCAATGGTATGCATATCAATATTGAGGGATAGACACAGAGATCTATGGTCAGAGTCAAGCTCGAATCCATTAAGAAACTCAAAGTTTGTAATATGGTTGAGGACGAGGATGTTAGAAATAGCATAATCCATGACACTACTACCGAGTGCATGGAAACATGTCATATGACCAGATAGGGACCACTTATTAATACCATTACAAATAATTAAGTCTTGGGAACTTCAAAGTTTGAGGAGATCGGTGCCAAATAAGTTCTCGATAATGTCTTCAGATTTTATCTTGAATTTATTAGATAAGTTACTATCTTCATCAAGCCACAAGGGGTCGAGGTTAGAGTTTTTTCTTAATGTAATGGCTTGCTTAGTAGCAGTTCTAGCACTAAAGTCTCTAAGTAAAAGGATATTATTATCATTTCTCAGGTCGAAGATGTCTCTTCCTAAAAAATTTAAAGGGCAATTCTTGTCCAAGTTGTTCTTCTTATATGATATAGAGTTGATGGGAGCGAAATAGTAGATTGTGAGAACGATCCTATTGGTGGTAGAATTAGATATTTCGATCAAAATGTATTGATTGAAGAGGTCGATTTTAAAATAAGATATAAAATACTATAAAATTGGTAATGTAAATTATTACTATAATAATTAAGGTTGAAAATTATATACAATAATAATAATAATAATAATAATAGATGTTCTTTAGGAAGTTACTATTTAGACATTGAATATTTAAATGTAATATGATTATGGAAATTTAAAAAAAAGGTATTTATTTATTCATTATTAAAATAAAAATATGTTTTAGAGGGATGTTACATTGGGAATGTCGTGAAGGACAATGCACAAGAGGACCATGTCAGCCATAGCTTATGATGTCAGAGCATCATGGTTCTTGTGTTGTGCATCATCGAAATATTTCAATTATAATTGTAGTTATATATTATAAACTTAACACAAACATGCTAAAAAACATAAATCTAAAACAAAAATTATTATTTCTAATCAAAGTACAACTTTTCCAATTTAATAATCTTATCAACTTCTCCTTGCTCCTTTTGGGGCAAATTGCTAGTTTAATGATTATCACCATTATTTGAAAAAAAAATCCAAGGCCAACTTATAAAGTCTTGTAAATAGAATGCATTAAAATCATAATTGAGAAAAGCATTGAGGAATGATAACAAATTATTAAGATTGAAATTGAATATATAAACTTTTACCAGCAAGAATGTCCCTTAAACTATTTAAAAATAATAATGTGCTTACTTACAATTTATCTAATATGAGGAGGTGTTATTTTCCCGATAATATCTTATATAAAATTTAGATTTAGATTTAGTGTTATAATATTTTATTTAGAATTCAGTTTTCGATTTAGTGTTTTGTTTTTTTTTTGTTTTTTCCCAAGAAAAAATCAGTAACTTTTTACTAATAATTAATGAAAAGTTACATTTTGTAGATGCAATTAAGAATTCAAGACACCCAGTGGGCACGTGTGCTCAAGCACACAATGTAGCGAGGCTACCCAAAAAATTACATATTTCCAACAGGGCTAGGCTTTTCATGCTTTCCTTTTCTCTTTTGAATGATATGCTAAGTCCTTGAATGCAGGGAAGAAGGAACCAAGGGCAGCTCATTGTTCCCCATGGATTTTTCTTTCTCGAAATCTAAGCTTTCAGACACATGCATTCTTTTATTTGCTCCTGACCTTATATCAAACCGATCCCTAGCTGTCAAAAGATCCACCATGGTTTGTGCCAGTTGAGGCATCACGTTTGACCGAATTAGATCTTCTTCTTCATGATCTGGAACCCCAGGCTCTATTGCAGCTTGATTGATTTCATTCAGAATGGGTACAATAATGTAAGAGGTTTTCCATAATAATAAGATTGAAGACTAAGAGGACAACAATGATGATTTTCTTTAACATTGGGTTTCCACCTTAAATCCTGGTGTTCATATGTGTTTCTTATTTGTGATTGTTTAATCTATTCTTACTTCACATGTTTACTACTTATCAAATGTCTGATCAATCAATGATGCAATAATTTAAGTCAAGTAAATGAAGATTTATCTGAATGATAATTTTACTGGGTATACTCTAGTTTCCTTAATAATAGTTGCGTAAATACACTAGTTTTCTTTAGTCAACTCACGTACAGAATTCATTAAAAAAAAAGGTAAAAGTTTGTAAGAGTTTTTAAAGTACCGATTCCCCCCCTCCCACACCACCCCTCTTATTATTTTTCCCAACAATTGGTATCAGAGTAGGTCCTTCAAAATAATCTTGATCACTTAAAGGAATACCTTCCAAGATGAGCAATCAATACGGAACATCACCTATCTTACCAGCACTCTTGAATGAAAGTAATTTAATTTTCTAGAAGACAAGAATAATATCCCATTAGACTCTCTTGGACCATATTTATGGGAACTTGTTGAAGTAGGTTACCAGTATCTAGCTGTAGTTCTTACAGAAGCAGTAGAAAGAAAAAATATGAAACTAATGAAAAAGTTTTCAGTGCCTTATTGGGAAGCCTGAAAAAATCAGAATTTGTAAAAGTTATGCAACTAAATTCAACAAAGGAAATATGGGACAGGATCATCTAGAGCTATGAAGGCAATGACAAGGTAAAAAGTGTTAAACTTCAAACTCTTAGAATTCAATATGAAATTCTCAAGATTCCTAATGATGAAAGTATTGTTTACAAATAGATGAGATTGTGAATCGTATGAGAGACGTTGGTGAATATATAAAAGACCCAATTTTAGTAGAGAAAATATTAAGATATCTAACTCCTAAATTTGAGTCAAAAGTGTCTGCCATTAAATAAAAGTAGGATCTTTAGAACCTTATTGTTGTACAAATTCATAGGATCCTAACTTCCTTTGAAATGAGAAAAGGAGGTCCCTCATAAATTAGAGAAGTTGCATTCAAAGAAACTGCAAGATGAAAAAAAAAGGAAGAACACAAGGAATCAAGATATATATCGTAAGAATGTGAGGTAAATTTTGTAAATAAACTCCATCTAGTCACCAAAAGGTTCAGAGATAAGCTTCACTTCAAATTATTTGCTTGTGGTAGAGTTGGTCATTATGTTGCTAAGTTTCCTTATAAAGAAAACCATGAAAAGAGGAAGGAAATTACAAAAGGAAATATGAAACGATTTGAAAATAAGAAAATTTATTATACTCATGAATATAGTGATGGTTGGTCAAATAGTGAAGAAGGAGATTTTGATCAAGATCTTAAATTACTCACGGAATTTGAAAGAATTGATAATGAGTTTGATGATAAATCCATGGATGCTTTAGAGGAAAATAGTTTTTTCATTGAAGAAATCACTTATCTTAAAGTATGTTTAGAAGAAAACAAATTAGCGATACATGCTTTAAATAATCAACTCATAGAAAAGGAGAAGCATAATGAGAAGTGATAATGTGAAATAATAAGTCTAAGAAAGGAACTTGAGAAGAAAAAAAATATAAATCATATATTTTCTAAAGGATATGAAACGTTATATGAAATTATTAAGGTTCAATGCTCTCCTCTTATGAAGACAGGTCTTGGATACAATGGAGAAGCATCAAGTACATAAAAATCCTCTACAACAACTAGAAATTATCTAAATGTAGTAAAAACTAGTCATCAAATCTCCATCCTTCAGCAAAAGAATAAATATAATTCACATGTAAATCATGTCCACTCCAATTCAAGGAAAAACAGTAAGAGAAACATTGGTCAAAAGGTAAACAACAGAAGAAGATTCTATGATCACAAGAATTTCTACTTCAATGGACAATGTTTCTCATGTCATAATTTTGGTCACAATGTTGCTGAATGTGTTGCATACAAAACCATCACAACAATAGAAGCAAGAAACCAAAGGAATGAGATAGGAATGGAGAAAAACACGTCCAATAATTTCTCACCTCTTAAAGACAAGTTTGAATGCTCATTTTATGATAATGAGGAATCTGAATGTAGGAGAAAATTATAGCCAACATTTCAAAAGGAGAAAATATCAACGACTTCTAAGGTATGGAAAAGGTAGTACCTAGAATATGAAAGTTGTGGCATAGAAATGTATGCAAAAGGTCAAGAATTACTGGTACATTGACAGAGTATGCTCAAAACACATGGCATGTGATAAAGATAAACACATTTCATACAATGCATTAGAGATAGAAAATAATGCTACTTTTGGAAATGACTCGCCTTATATCATTAAAGGTAAAGGATCTGTTTTTATAAAAGAAAATGTTAAAGTTGATAATGTTATGTTCATTGGTCGATTAAAGCAAAACTTGCTGAGTGTTAGCACAATGTGTGACCAAGGAAATGAGGTTGTCTTAAGATCAAAAGAATTTGTGGTTCGTGAAATTGACACATGGAAGACCATAATAAAGGGAACAATAACTCCAAGTAATATTTATGTATTAAGAGGCATCCAAGAAAAAAATTACTTATGAAAATCAAAGGAAAAATAGTTATGGCACAGAAGGTAGGGACATCTAAGATTCTCTCAACTACACAAATCAAGCAAGTTCAAAGTTGTTCATGATTTTCCCAACATCACCTTGCCAGAAAGTACCATATGCAAGTCATGTGAATTTAATAAGAAAACCAGGGTTCAATTAAATTCCAAAGAAGGATCAACAAATAAGCCTCTTGAACTTATACATACTGATTTGTGCGATCCAGTATCAAAAATTCACATCGAGGAGAAAAATACTATATCATATTATTGATGAATTTTCTAGAATGTGCTAGATCGTTTATTGAAATACAAAGAAGAAACATTTGATAAATTCAAAGCCTTTAAAGAATTAGCTAAAAATGAGTTCGATATAAAAATCAAGTGTCTCATATTTGACAGAGGAGAATACATATCAAATGAATTATTTTATTTTTGTGAAAAACATCGCATCAAAAGGAAATTTTTTGTAGCAAGAACTACTCAAAAAAATGGCATGGTAGAAAGGACGAATATAACATTTCAAAAAATTGCTTGTGTTATGCTTGATTAGTCTGGAACACCTAACACCTTCTAGGGTGAAGTAGCACATATTGGAGTAAATCTTATCAACAAAGTTCATGTTTGAGTAAATAGTGATAAAACTCCTTATGAAGTTTGGTATGGTAAGCCTCCTACTATAAATAAATTAAGGGTATTTGGAAGTAAATTTTTCATAAAAAATAATGATGAAAAATGTGATAAGTTTGAAGCTAGAGAGGATGAAGGAATTATTCTTCGTTACTCATCTAGAAAAAAATGATACAAATGTTGCAATAAGCGTCTTCAAAAAATCATTTAATGTATTGATGTTGTTATACCGCAGCCTCCCCATTCCTTTTGTCCTATAATTTTTTCCCATGCCATCCATGGAATGACACATTCCTCCTTTTTCTCGGCCCATAAGAAATGACTGCTATTTTTCTTATCTTGAGAAGGATTCCTTTTGGGACCCAAGACATACATATCCAATGCACCACAATGGCCATAAATATAGACAATAAGAACCAATCTTCCTGCTCTAGAGAGCCACTTATAACTCCATAGGTTTAAATGATTCTCAAATTTTGACACAAGCCAAAAGTAATCATGTTTTCTATATGTCTCCAGTTTCAAAGAGAACCCCAGGTACTTGAGGTAAGGCCCCATAGGTTGACAATGAAAAGGGAAGAAATGTTTTATCCTTTTAAGGTCTAGCCTTAACACAACAACATATAGTAATGAATATTTCTAAGAATGCATGATCATACCAGTAGCTTTCAAAAACAGGTCCGGTGAAATTTTTAGCAACTTCCTCCCTCTTCCCATTTCCAAAAAGGAGAATTTCATTCACAAAAATCAAATGTGTAATAAACATATTTGTAGCAACTTCTATTCCTTTAAGATCTCCTCTTATTTTAGCCATAATTATAAGTTAACTAATTCCTTCACCTACTAGAAGGAATAAAATAGGGGATAATGGGAACCCTTTTTTGAGCCCTCTCTGATTGTGTAAAAATGAAGAAGTAGCCCCATTGATAAGAACAAAAAAAGACACATTTGAGATACAACCCATCATTTAGTTTATAATATCAATACCAGATCCTAGGTGAGTCAATAGTAATCTCAGATAGATGTAGCTAATCCTATCATATGCTTTTGAAAGGTTAATTTTTAAAATCATCCTTTTTTACCTTGCCTGCTTAATATTATGCATAGTTTCCTGGGCCATCCTAATTTCTTCATGAATCTACCTGCCATTCAAAAAACCAAACTATTCTTTTGAAATTTTTTGAGACAGAATTGGTTTCAGTCTTGTAGTAATAATTTTTGCAATGATTTTGTATATACAATTGCACGAGGAGGAAGGTGAATCCTATTTATGAATGAGGTCAATCATATTTATGAAGGAGTGCTAGAAATGTTGATTTGAAATGTTCATGAAAAAACCCCCTAATTTTGGATTCCTCCACCACTACCACCAAGTCCTCACCAAACAACTCAAAGAAATGTTGAAAAAATTCCACAGTTCAGCCATTAGGCCCAAGACTCTTATCTTTTTGCATGGACTTAAGTACATTCTTCAATTCCTGCCTCGAAACAAGAGCCATTAAATCTATAATGTCTTCGTCTTCGATATATCTAGGAGAATTATCTGCAACCCTAATCACTTCAGCAATAATGGAATCCTCGGCGGCCCTAGAGAGATATTTGAAGTGATATTCTCCCATTAATTCTATCTCATTGAAATATTTTACCTTCCCTCCACCTGGCTTATCCAGTTCCCAAAAAGTATTGGAGTTTTCTCTCCTTTTAGCGTAATTTTGTAAAAAAATTGTGTTTTCGTCCCTAGGTAAAATCCGTATTTCCTAAC
This sequence comes from Pinus albicaulis, assembly GCA_034641835.2. Lineage (NCBI taxonomy): Eukaryota > Viridiplantae > Streptophyta > Pinopsida > Pinales > Pinaceae > Pinus > Pinus albicaulis. The sequence continues at coordinate 218,019 of JAXQQM020086930.1, read as the reverse complement.
TTTTTAATCGCTAATGTTCTTCTTTATCAAATAAAATCTTATTCCTCTTAGACTCAAGAGCATTTATTTTATCCCTCTCTACCTCATTCTCGTAGACATCTGCTTCCAAACTCTCCATTCTTCCCAATTCTTCCCTAGTCTCTTATAGGGTAAGCTCATCCCTTTTTAATTTATCTTTAGCCCATGTTATAGCCACCTTTTTTTAGTCGATTCAAGTTACTCATAAAGGAAAAAGAAAAAAATCTGGAACCTGATCTCTCCATAAGGCTTCAAGTTTCATTAACAATCTTTATATATTCAACGTCGTTCAACCAAATTGAATTAAAATTAAAAGGCACACCAGGTTTCTTGTTTGAACCTATCAACTCCATCAGAAGAGGTAAATGGTATGATTCCCCTCCAAGTCCAACCCATTTACTAAACCCGAACAATAGAATAGTGAAATCTTCATTAAAGAGGAATTTTTCCAACCTCTTGGCAACATGAGCATCCCCCACTCTCCTATTCCTCCATGTGGGAGTTATTTTTATTATTTTTGGAGCAATTAATCTCACTTCTCTAAGTTTGTTTAGGAACAAATTTGCAAGAGGGTCATCTTGGGCTAGAGGATCCTGTGTTTCAACCAAACCAAGGGAGAAATTGAGATCACCACCCACTACCAAATTATGGGCATGCATAAAAGAATTTGAGAGAAGGTTGTTCTAGAAACCTAACCTCTCCTGAAAAGGACGATACATATTTACAAATGTGAGATGCATAGCCAGTTCAAATGAAAAAACTTATGCTCTAATGACATGATCAGAGCCCCATGAGTTTTTCAGTTTTATGGTACTGTCCCTAATCCCTAGAGATAATCCTCTAGATATTCTTTTCGCATCTAAGACAACAAAATACCAACTCGAAAGAATTTTTGAAATGGATGCCATCACCAGGTCTCGCTGACCCAAAGTATCTTGTACCATAATCACATCATGTTTATATTTTAGAAAAAAGGATTTTAAAGCTAGTTTCTTGTGGGTGCTAGAAAACCATCTACAATTAAAGGCCAATAAAATCATTTTTGTAACCTCAATAGTGGACTGCATTACTCTAAGCACCCCTTTAAGAGAAATTTGTTTCACATCTATGATATCAATCATAGATTTTAGTTTTAGCTTTGAGATCTCAATTTTATGACCACTTGATTTTTTGGGTTTGATAGACATAGGGGTATCTCCCAGCCCCCCAAATTTCTCCACAGGCAAGAGTTTTTTAATCCCTTGGCCGCAGATTATAAGGAAAGGTGGCAATGGTTAACTTTGAGATAGTAGTGATAATACTATGCATGGCCTTTGAAAAATTATTGATACATTGTGGCTCATTTTCTTGAGGCTTGGAAGGACCAGGTGATTTTATGATATGCATTAAATTATCAAGAGTATGAATAATAGAGGGAGAGGATTGAGTGATAATACTTTCTGAAATTGTTGAGGCTTCCACAATTTCGTAGTGGTCCAGAACCTAATTCAATACACCTACAAGGGGAATATGCACTTGCGCTACCTAAACCTTCAACCCTTCCATCAATCTCGAGCTGTCCTCCTAATGTTGTCCCACCCCGTACATCTGTACGAAATATTTAGCATCCAATTGTTCTATTTGAGCCCAGAAAACATTCATGTTGGCACCCCTATGTTGTTGCCTTTGGTTAATACCCAGTGGAAAGTCTTTGGCCAAGTGCCCATGCTTGTGGCATCCATGACACAAGAATGGGAGGCTCTTATAATAAATGTTCTGAAATAAGGAATGCCCTTCAAAATGCAAATGATTTTCTCCACCAAACCTTCACGTGGAACAAGGTAGGGCAATATACAAGCCACATTTCGTGCCTTTGTCTTCAAAAATAACATATCCTCTTCAAATAAAATACCTAGATTGTTCCCTATATCCTTAAAGACATCTGGATTCCACAAGTGTGGGGGCAGTGCTGACAGTATCATGCACGCCAGAATCTCATCCACTCTTTCCCTCTTAGCATAAAAAATGGGTGACCATCATTTCAATAGAATTAGTGAAATTCCAAACCTCCAATTACAAGCAAGCACTCATTCCAGGGTCTTTATGTTCACAAATTTAATCATGAACCAACCCTTTGACAGGGTTATATCCTCCACCCAGGGATTGCTCGATCCACTCCCTTATAAACTATATGGAAACAAATTTTCCTCAAACTATACCCACCAAACAAGACTCGGATGTCTCCATTTCCTTGTATACTAAAATTTCCACACCTAAATTCAGATGCGGGCACTCCAATTTTTTTTTTATGACTTTCCCTTTCCTTCTTTTTTAATCCCATCTACCGACCAGTTCAGAAAATAGTAAGAACTCCACATCACCATTCCTATCCCTTTCAAGGCTCCCATTAGGCCCATCCCCTATCTCCGCTCAAGGATTATCCACACTCGTAATCAAAAAAATCTCTGCTGGATTTACAAAAAAATCTTGATCTAAACCCCCCCTTCCTTCTTGGTACTAACAAATTTTCCCTCCTTTAAGGGCTTGGCACACTGGTACTGTAACCTCGCATCCTCCTAAGAAACCCCCTTTTGTAGAGCTTCGTGGGCTAGCTCCTGCAAAGTCTGACTTTCCTCTGGGTGCGTTTAAAATAAACCTCATTCCATACATAGGTCTTAACAATGCCAAAAATCACCTCCGACTGTACATTTTCAAAACCCCCTAGTCTTAAACCCCTGGCGAAGGGTTTCCCCGGGAACCCATTCCAATCTCCAAAATCAATTAAGCATGCTTTTAAGCCCTGACTTGGAACCATACCACTCCCAAACACAATGTACCCTATTCCTCCCAACTGAAACAAAAAAACATGGTTTTGTAGAGTACTTATGATTTCCACTGGACACGCTTATAGTCTATCTCCCACACAAACTAAAACCACCAGCCCTTTCTGTGGACTATTATCAGGACCACCAACGACCCCTTTGTTAAGCCCAGAGTCGGCTGCCCACATGAGACCATACTCGTCCATTGAGTCCCACAACATCCTTTCCTCCTTCCACATGCCGCGAGTAGAACAAGGTGGAAGAGGCACCTTAACAAATATTTCTGAGTTGGATCCATATCCCATACCATTACAATGTCTGCTACTTCCTTCTCTAGGTCGACACATTCTTTTGATTTTACCATCGTATCCAATCGGACAAAATAATAAGTCCAATTTTAGGCACATATAAGAACAATAAAAATAGGAAAAAAACAGTTTTGATAGCTCCCCCGGCACCTGTGATCCCCGTAACTCCAACTGATTACAACCCTGACCAAGTTAAATGGTTATCCTTTGTGATACCGATAGAATAAACTAAAAGACCCACTGAAGCCAGAGGAAAGGGGGAAGAAAGTCAGCCAAACCCACCAGATGGAGGATAAACCAAAACGAAGCAGGCACAAAACCCGACACTTCAAATTTTTTACAAGTGTTAAAGGGTGGGGGCCAAGTGTTGTCACCCATCTCACCATTTTCCTTGCATGGATCGGAGCTCAGCCATCCCAAGGTGGTTACCCTAAAACCCTTCCAATCTTCGCCATTTTCTCCCTTTTCACTTTCCTTTCCCTCAGCAACATTTGGCTTCGAATAATCAGTATAAGGATATATATATGTGTTTTTTTAAATTTCATCTTTAAATATATATTTTCTAAAATTATTTAATATATGATAATAGTTATTTAAATTATAATTTTTTTATCTGAATTTCTAAAAGAAATAAATAAAAATTTTCTTATTTTAAAATAATATTTATCTTTTTTTCAAAATTAACATAATTTTATTTCAATTTAGTTTAATATATTTTAAAATATTATATCATTTAATTAATATATTATAATAATTGGTAATTTCTTTAATAAAATTAATCAATATTTTCTAATAGGCTATTATATTAATCTACTTAATAACTTTAAATATTATAATATAGTATAACATATTATAATTGTTATTGTATATGTTTTATTTATCATTAATATATTTTCTTTTGCATGCTTGGTAGGAATTGAACCAATGAATTCACATGAAGGATTGCCTTTATTTAAACTGTTTTTTTTTTTTTTACTTTATATATGGATTCAACACCCTAAAAATCCTAGGGCATTTTTATTGTGCAAAGTTACCCATTAAACTTCTGTTTTCAATGAATTCCTACCATATTTTAAAGAAATTAGATCGGAAAAATCAACAGAAAAAACCCTTCAAAAAGTCGCACTAAAGACAACTCATTATATAAATTGTAATTATTAAAATTATTTGAATTAATTAATATAAATATTAATTTTAGTTTTCAAGGTATATATATATATATATATATATATATATATATATATATAAACATATTTTATTGTATGTAGTCTTTTTTTTTTCATTAGAATAGATATGTGTAATATTGCAAAATGTATTTCATTATAATTTAAAAATAGAATTTTTATTGTCTATATTAATCAAAATAATAGTATCCTATTCTTTTTTATAAAACCATTACAAGTAAAAAAAATTATATAATAATGGAAAATTTTTAAATTCTAAAAAAATATATACTTTTCTTTTAGATTTTTTTTTATTTAATTAGAAAGCAATAGAGAACTTAAAGATATATATTAAATTTTAAACCAAAATGAAATTAATTTATACATTTTATTTATTTTCCATTTCTCAATTATAACCTATTAAATTGAGAAAATTACAATATAATAAAATTAATATGAAAAAAATAATATTGTAAAAATTAATAAAATATAATGATATTTAAAAAATAATAATAAAAATATAATTGTAAATTAATTTTATGTTAAAAAAATTTAGGTAAAATATTTTCTATAATTTTTTTTAAATAATAATTAGATTAAAAATTAAAATATCTCTATTTTATTTTTATTTATCTAAAATAATAATGAATATTAAAAAAAGTGATGATAGAAAATTAATTATTCCAACGATAAGCATTTTTTAATTGATAGTCATCTTCCATGAACTTGAAATTATTATTAAAATATTAAAGATAATTTTTTAAATATATTTGTTTATCAATTTCAATGATCTACTATTTTTACAATTAGATTAAAATATAAATTATATAATTAAGTTTAAGTTATTTGTTTTTTTTTTTCTTATTTTCTTTTATTTCTATGTGAAACTAATTTATAAGGGTTTTAACCAAAGACATTTTCCTAAAATTACTTAAAAAACTAAGTGATCTAAACCCATTAAAATGATCAAAATCTTTTTAAATTAACACAAAATAATATAGATATATATTATTTTATTTTATTTCCAAATTAAATAATTTATATCTATATTAATTATATATTTCAAGTGTTATTTGAAATATATAAAAATAAAATTATACATGTAACCATTTAAATTAACTTCTTTTATTTTATAAAAAGTTATTTGACCTTCCTATTTTTATTTATAATTTTCACAATTCCCAAGAATGTTTACCGTTATAGGAAAACAATCTTTTTACCGTTATAATAAAAACAATCTTGAAAACCGGAGGTGAGAAAAGCTAAAAAGCGGTGGTCAGAAACGCCTAAAAAATGGTTTTCCGCAAAGGCAAAAAGCTAAACGGCCGAGGGCATAAAAACATGGCAAGCCAGAAAAGGTTTCATCCTCCCTTTTTTCTTCTGCGAGTTGTGTGTTTTGTTCCAGCGGAGATCGGTGTTCCAGTGTTGAATAGCTCGTTTACTGTTGAGATCAAGTGAGTGTTATTATTATACTTGATTTGATCCCTTCGGATATCTCTAATTTTGAATTTGTTGTTTAGATTTATATATATTTTTTGGTTGCGTTTAATAAGACTAGCTTTGACAATTTGCAGGTATGTATCGAGATAAGGTATGTATAGAGATAATGCAGAGGGATGGGAATTCAAGAGGATAATTGAAGAGGTAGGCACAATTTGCCTCTCAATTTTCCAGCTTCAAATACGAATTACATGATTGTTTTCTTTTATCCAATTTAAAAGGAATTTCAATATTTTGTTTTTGTAATCAAGATTCATGGTATCAACGTATCTCTTTAGTGCAATTGTTGTCAGGGGTTGCCTAGATTTTTCCCTGCTCCATCTAGAATGGCTACCATGTTTTATTAGAAAAGACGATCCTGCCCAGATATTGGAACCCAATCCAAGTTGAATGCTCCTACCTAGATATTCTTATAGAACAGAGCATGCCATGCATATTACTCTAGAGTCCATGGACCTGGTTTTTTTTATTTCTCAAGATTGTTTTTCTTACAAGCTCATGCAGTCCAGTTGTCACTACTATGCATCACACATCTCTATTTCCGTAGTCGCCACACATAATGCCTCTATATTTCAGTAATCATCCACCCATAATGTTTGCATTAGGGTCTGGAACACTAATATGAGCCTCTGTGACAGGCCTGTGGAATCATAGAACTCCCACCACCATCACCATCAACATCCATGGGGTTTCTTTGTTCTTCAATATATGAACCTCCGTCATTATCACGATCTGGCATGTCAGAGTTCAAAACGCTTTGCGGCATATCTTTACAATCGAGCTTGGAATTGCTGGGCCAGTTATGCAGGAAAGGAGAGAGTATAAAACCTGTAAAACACAATAACCTAGAAAAGAGACATCAGGGTATCTTGAGGGTGTAGGTAAGATTTAGACAATGCAAGTGTAAGATATAGTAACGCAAGATTAACAAGAATACACAAATAATTTATGAAATTTAATTCCCTTCTTTGTCAATCGTAATGACTGAATAGAGGGAGCTGAAATGGAGAGATCTATGTGACTAGATATTGTCTCACATGTGATTTTATATAGAAAAGGGTCACTTAACTAATTTTCCGTTTTTACACGATGTTATCTTCTGAGTTTTTCTAGTATAAGATCTATTTAGGGTAATTTTCCGTTTCTACAGCATGTTTTTCTGGTACAAGATCCATTTACGGCAATGAAAACACATATGCGAAACACATTTAAGGAGGGTTACAGTCTCGTAGATAAGGACTGATAAATATATATGAATATTTATATGTATGAATATGGACTGATAAATATCATTCGGTAGGAAGACATAGATATCATTCTGTAGGAAAACAAATCGTGAGAAATCGAGCATGTCATGCCAAGCATATTACGCTAGAACACAGCGTGAGCAAACATTCAGACGAGAAAGTGAACGAAAGCTTATTTATTATTTTAATCTTAATTATCTAGCATATGTTGGAAATTATTGGGAGCTCAGCTCTAGTTTACTATTTTAAAAATTTAGTTATTGGGCATCAAAAAAATAGGAAATTATTGGAAAACTTATTTTTCAGTGTTAGAAAATTATAATTATTTTATCACTAGTGAATTAGACGGAATATCCAGAATAGTAAACACATACACATTGATTGAATTCAGCAACTAATTGCGACTGTTTCGCTGTTTTTCATTGTGTTAGAAAATTATAATTATTTTATCGCTCGTGGATTAGATTGAATCCCATAACTAATTGCAAGTCTTTGGCTATTTTCAATTCCTCTAGAACAGAGTATACCATGCATATTAATCCAAAGCATAACAAGTTTGTGGTGGTTTGAATTACTGAGAACAAATCGTGAGCAAAGTTTATGTCTCCTTTCTCACGACGAAGAGAGCTCAAAATTGTGTTCGTCCTTAGTTACTTGTTATTTGCTAATTTGATCTTATTTATCTAGTAGGGTTTACTATTTGAAAACATTAGTTATTTGTAACTATTGTTATTTTTATTTTAGCCATAAATAGGATTGCGTTAGCTTCAAAAGTTAATTTTATACGATATAAATAGGATTGCGTTAACTTCAAAAGTTAATTTTATACGATATTTCTTAACTATGTTAAAAAATAGTAGTTATTCTATTTAAATCTATTTTGAAATTATTTATTACATTTCATTAAAATATATAAATAGTTAGATTGGTGATGATATTATATATAAATAGAGAGAGAAAGAGAGAGGGATGGAGAGGGAGAGGAGGAGGAGAGAGAGGGGACGGATGGAGAGAGAGAGAGTGTGGAGGAGGAGGGACAGATGAAGGGAGAGGGGGGAGGAGAGAGGGAGAAGGGGGGGAGGGGGATGGAGAGAGAGAGAGAAAGGATGTGGAGGAGAGCTAGAGAGAGAGGAGGGAGGGAGAGGGAGCAGGGAGAGAAGAGGTGGAGGAGGACAGAGGGGAGGGGAGGAGAGGATCGAGGAGGAGTGGAAGGAGGGAGGGAGGAGAGCAGGAGAAGGAGGGAGGGATGGAGGAGGAGGAGTAGGAGGAAGGGAGGGAGAAAGGATGAGGAGGAGGGGAGGGGAGGGATGAGGAGGAGGGGAGGGATTGTAGGGGAGGAGGAGGGGAGGGATTGGAGAAAAGAGGAGGAAGAGTGGAGGGAGAGGGCAGGAGGAGGAGGGACAGAGGGAGGGAGGGCAGGAGGAGGAGGGATGAGGGAAAGAGGGGTGGAGGGAGGAGGAGAGGGGAGGGGATGGAGGGAGGAGGAGAGGGATGAGAGGGGAGGAGGAGGAGGACTAGGAGGGAGGAGAGGAGCGTAGGGGAGGAGGAGGAGGGCGAGGGGGATTGGAGAGGAGGAGGGGATGAGTAGGAGGGGGATTGGAGAGGAGGAGGGGATGAGTAGGAGGGGGAGGGAGAGGAGAGGAGAGGAGGAGGAGGCAGGGGGGAGGAGAGGAGAGGAGGAGGAGGGGGAGGAGGAGGAGAGGGGAGGGAAGGAGAGGGAGAGGAGGAGGAGAGGGGAGGTAGGGAGCGAGGAAGGGTGGGAGGAGAGAAGGGGAGGAGAGGGGGAGTAAGGGAGGGAGGGTAGAAGGAGTTGGAGGAGCGAGGAAGGGGAGGGGAGGAGGAGGAAGAGGAGTAGGGAGGGAGGGAGGAGAGGGAGGAGGAGGAGTGTTGGAGGGAGGAGAGGAGGAGGAGGAGGAATGCTCGGAGGGAGGGAGGGTAGGAGGAGAGCAGGGTGAAGGGAAGGAGAGATGGGAGGAGAGGGGAGAGGGGGAGGAGAGGCGGGGGAGGGAGTGGGGGTAGGAGGAGAGCAAGGTGGAGGGAAGGAGAGAGGGTAGGAGGGAGGGTGGAGGAGGAGGAGGTGGAGGAGGAGGATAAGGAGGGTGGGAGGGAGAGGGGAGGAGGAGGAGTTTAGAGGGAGGGAGGGAGGGAGAGGAGGAGGAGGTGCAAGAGGAGGAGCAGGAGGGAGGGAGTGAGGGCGGAGGAGGAGGATGGGAGGGGACAGAAAGAGAGGAGGAGGGAGGGGAGGAGGAGGGTGGATGGGGAGGGTGAGGGGAGAGGAGGAAAGGATAGGAGAGGAGGAGGAGGAGAGGGAGAGGAAAAGGAGAGGGGAGACAGTGAGAGGAGGAGGAGGGGAGAAAGTGAGATAGGGTAGGGGAGGAGGAGCGAGAGAGAGAGGAGGGAGGAGAGGATCGAGGAGGAGTGGAAGGAGGGAGGGAGGAGAGCAGGAGAAGGAGGGAGGGATGGAGGAGGAGGAGTAGGAGGAAGGGAGGGAGAAAGGATGAGGAGGAGGGGAGGGGAGGGATGAGGAGGAGGGGAGGGGAGGAAGAGTGGATGGAGAGGGCAGGAGGAGGAGGGACAGAGGGAGGGAGGGCAGGAGGAGGAGGGATGAGGGAAAGAGGGGTGGAGGGAGGAGGAGAGGGGAGGGGAGGGAGGAGGAGAGGGGAGGAGGAGGAGGAGGAGGAGGGAGGAGAGGAGCGTAGGGGAGGAGGAGGAGGGCGAGGGGGATTGGAGAGGAGGAGGGGGAGGGAGAGGGGAGGAGAGGAGAGGAGGAGGAGGAGGAGGAGAGGGGAGGGAAGGAGAGGGAGAGGAGGAGGAGAGGGGAGGTAGGGAGCGAGGAAGGGTGGGAGGAGAGAAGGGGAGGAGAGGGGGAGTAAGGGAGGGAGGGTAGAAGGAGTTGGAGGAGCGAGGAAGGGGAGGGGAGGAGGAGGAAGAGGAGTAGGGAGGGAGGGAGGAGAGGGAGGAGGAGGAGTGTTAGAGGGAGGAGAGGAGGAGGAGGAGGAATGCTCGGAGGGAGGGAGGGTAGGAGGAGAGCAGGGTGAAGGGAAGGAGAGATGGGAGGAGAGGGAAGCGGGGGGAGGAGAGGGGAGGGGGAGGGAGTGAGGGTAGGAGGAGAGCAAGGTGGAGGGAAGGAGAGAGGGTAGGAGGGAGGGGGGAGGAGGAGGAGGATAAGGAGGGTGGGAGGGAGAGGGGAGGAGGAGGAGTATAGAGGGAGGGAGAGGAGGAGGAGTAGGAGGGATGAAGTGAGGGAGGGAGGTGAGGAAGAGAGGGGAGGGAGAGGGGAGGTGGAGGAGGAGAGGGAGAGAGGGAGGTAGGAGGAGGTGCAAGAGGAGGAGCAGGAGGGAGGGAGTGAGGGTGGAGGAGGAGGAGGGGAGGGGACAGAAAGAGAGGAGGAGGAAGGGGAGGAGGAGGGTGGAGGGGGAGAGTGAGGGGAGAAGAGGAAAGGATAGGAGAGGAGGAGGAGGAGAGGGGAGACAGTGAGAGGAGAAGGAGGGGAGCAAGTGAGATAGGGTAGGGGAGGAGGAGCGAGGGAGGGAGGGAGGAGGGACAAGAGGAGGAGGTGGAGGAGTGAGGAGGGGAGGGGGAGAGGAGGAGGAGGAGGAGGAGGAGGAAGGGAGGAGTGAGGGAGGGAGAGGAGGAGGAGGAGGAGGAGGAGGGAGGCAGGAGTGAGGGAGGGAGAGGAGGAGGAGAGGGGATGGAGGGGGGAGTAAGAGAAGGTGGAAGAGGAGGAGAAGGAGAAGGAGGAGGGAAGGAAGGGGGAGGAGGGACAAAGGGAGGTAGGGAGGAGGGAGGGTGGAAAAGGAGGGGGAGGAGGGGAGGGTGGAAAAGGAGGGAGAGGGGGAGGAGGGGAGGGGAGTGAAGGAGGAGGAGGGAGGGATTTAGGGAGGCAGGAGGAGGAGGGAGGAGGGGGAGGAGGAGAAGGAGCAGGGGGAGGGAGAAAGAGGAGAGTAGGGTCCAGAGGAGGAGGAGGAGGAGGAGGAGGGAGGAGATGAGGGTAGGGGAGGAGGGTTAGCAGAGGAGGGGGAGGAGGAGGGGGAAGGGAGGGGGAAGGAGGAGAGGAGAGGGGAGGAAAGGAGAGGGAGAGGAGGGGAGAGAGAGAGGGAGAAGAATGGGAGGGAATTGAGGGAGAAGAGGGGGAGGGGATTGAGGGAGGGAAGGAGGTTAGGGTAAGGGCGGGAGGAGGAGGAGGGGAGGATGGTGAGGGGAGGGGATTATCAGGGGAGGAGGAGGAGATTCGATGGTGAGGGGAGGAGAGGTGACAAGGGGAGGGAAGGAGAGTGAGAGGAGGCTGAAAGGGGAGGGACAGAGAAGGAGAGGAGCAAGAGGAAAGCAAGGGAGGGAGGGTGAGAGGAGGGGGAAGGGAGGGGAGGAGGATAAATGGAGGGAGAGTGGTATGAAGGGGAGTGAGGAGGGGAGGGGAAGGGAAGAGGAGGAGGAGTGAGGAGGGGAGGGGAAGGGAAGAGGAGGATGAGTGAGGAGTAAAGAGGGAGGTGATGGAGGAGGAGGAAAAGAGAGGGAGGGAGGGGATGAGGAGTAGTAGGAGGAGTGCAGGGATGGAGGGAGGGAGTGAGGGGAGGAGAGGAGGGGGATGAAGAGGGAAGGAGGGAGGAGGAGGGGGAGGCGGTGGAAGAGGAAGATAATGAGGGAGGGATGAGGGAGGACGAGAAGGAGGGGTGGAGGGAGGATGAGGAGGTGGAGGAGGAGGAGTAGGAGGTAGGGAAATATGCTTGAGGAGGATGGGGAGGGGAGGAAAGGAGAGGAGGACAAGGAGGAGGAGGTAGAGGGAGGGGGGGATAGAGGGAAGGGGGTGGGGGGATAGAGGGAATGGAGGGAGAGGAGGAGGAAGAGTAGGGGGAGGGAGGGAGGAGAGGATAGGAGAGGGAGGAAAGGGAGGTGAGGAGAAGGGGATGAGGGGGATGAGAGTGCAAGAGAGGAGGATGAGGAGAGGGGAGGGAGAGGAGGAGGAGGATAGGGTAGGAGGAGGAGGAGAAGTTGAGGGAGTGAGGGAGCAGGAGGGAATGGAGGAAGAGGAGGAGGAAGAGTAGGGGGGAGGGAAGGAGTAGAGGATAGGAGATGGAGGAAGAGGAGGAGGGAAGTGAGGAGAAGGGGATGAGGGGGATAAGAGTGCAAGAGAGGAGGATGAGGAGAGGGGAGGGAGAGGAGGAGAAGCAGAGGGAGTGAGGGAGGGGATGAGGAGCAAGGGCTGGTGGCAGAGGATTAGGAGGACCATGGGGAGAGAGGGAGGGGAGGATAGTGGCAGGAGGGGGAGAATTGAGGAGAGGAGGGTATGTGAGGAGGAGAAGGACAAGGATGAGGACATGGATGAGGACGAGGAAACAGACAAGGATGAGGAGAGGGGAGGGAGGAAGAGGGTGAGGAGGATTAGGGGGAGGGAGTGAGGGGAGGGTAGGAGAGGGAGGAGGAGGAGGGGAGGAGGGGGATGGAGGGAGTGAGTGAAGGGAGGAGAAGAAGGGAGGGGAGGAGAGGAGAAGGGAGAAAGGGCAGGATGATAGAGAGGGATAAGTGGGGAGGGATATAGAGAACGATAGGGGATGGAGGAAGGGAGGAGGAGAGAGAGGGGGAGAAGGGGGAGGAGAGAGAAGGGGAGAGATAACAGGGGAGGGAGAGAAGGAAGGGGAGGGGAGGGAGAGAAGGAAGGGGAGCAAGAGAGATAAGGGGAGAGATGGAGGGGAGGGGAGGGCAGGGAGGGAGGATGAAAGAGAGAGGTAGAAGGGGGGAGGGAGGTAGGGAGAGAGCAATGTCGAGGGAGGAGGACAGAGAGAGAGGGAGAAGGGGGGGAAGAGAGGGAATGTCAGGGAGGAAGGGACAAGGAAGGATAGGGGGAGAGAGAGAGAGACTGAGGGAGAGAGGGGAGGGTAGGGGGGCAAGGGACGGAGAGAGGGGAGGGCAAGGGGGCAGGGAGAGAGGGATAGGGAGCGAAATAGGGAGAGAGGGGGAATTTTAGTCCCATCGAAGGTGAGAGGTTCAGGAAAAGAGAGAGGGAGATAGAGAGGGATAAGGGTAGAGGGAGAGAGGGAATGAGGAGAGAGGGAGTGGGTAGCGGAGTGGAGGGGGTGAGTGAGTGGAGTGAGGGAGGAGAAAAGAGTGAGAGAAAGTGACAGAGGAGGAGGAGAGAGAGGGGAGGGAGAGAGAGGGTGATGAAGTGAGAGAGAAAGAGGGAGGGAGGGGGCATATTATGCCAATGAATGATTAGAGGGTGAGGGAAAGGGAGAAGTAGAGGCAAATGGAGAGAGAGAGAGAGATAAAAGGGGAGGGAGAGAAGGAAGGGGAGGGAGGACAGTAGGGGAGGGGAGGGATAAGGGGGGAGAGAGAGAGAAGATTGGAGCAAGAGAGATGAGGGGAGAGATGGAAGGGAGGGGAGGAAAGGAGGATGAAATAAAGAGCTAGAATGGGGGAGGGAGGTAAGGAGAGAGTGATGTCGAGGGAGGAAGAGAGGAGGACAGAGAGAGAGGGAGAATGGGGGGGAGAGAGGGAATGTGAGGGAGGAAGGGACGAGGAAAGAGAGGGGGAGAGAGAGAGAGAGAATGAGGGAGAGAGGGGAGGGTAGGGGCTGAGGGAGGGAGAGAGGGGAGGGAAGGGAGAGAAATAGGGAGAGAGGGGGAATTTTAGTCCCATCGAAGGTGAGAGGGTGAGGGAAGGGGAGAGGGAGATAGAGAGGGATGAGGGCAGAGGGATAGAGGGAATGAGGAGAGAGAGAGGGGAGGGGGTGAGTGAGTTGAGTGAGGGAGGAGAAGAGAGCGAGAGAAAGTGACAGATGAAGAGGAGGAGGAGGAGGAGAGAGAGGGGAGGGAGAGAGAGGGCAATGAAGAGAGAGAGAAAGAGGGAGAGAGGTGGCATATTATGCCAATGAATGATAAGAGGGTGAGGGAAAGGGAGAGGGAGAGGCAAATGGAGAGGGAGATAGAGAGGGAGAAGGGGGGAGGAAGAGAGGGAAGGAGGAGAGAGAGAGGGGAGAGGGGTAAGGGAGTGGATGGAGGGAGAGGAGAGTGAGAGATAGCGAGAGAGGAGGAGGAGAGAGAGGACAGGGAGAGAGAGGGAAATGGAGAGAGAGAGAAAGAGGGAGAGATTGGGCATAGTATGCCAATGAAGGATGAAAGGGTAAGGGAAATGGAGAGGGAGAGGCAAATGGAGAGGGAGATAGAGAGGGAGAAGGGGGAAGGCAGAGAGGGAAGGAAAGGGAAGGAGGATAGTGAGAGCAGAAGGGGAACGAGAGGAGGGAGGGAGGGAGGGAGGGAGAGGGAGAGAGGGAGAAAGGGAGGAAGAGAGAGAGAGAGGGAGAGGAGGAGGAGAATGTGAAGGGAGGCCGAGGGAGCGAAAAATAGAGGGAGACGGAAGGAGATGGATGGTTAGAGAGGGAGAGATAGAGGGAGGAGGATAGGATGATAGAGATAGATAGATAGATAGGGATGATGAGGGGGGGGCTACCCCTCTCTCTATCTACCTCACACTCCCATCCCCTCCCTCTCTCTCTACCTCTCACCATTTTCCTCCCTCCCTTACACTCCCTCCCCTCTCTCACTCACTCTCTCTCCCTCCCTCCTCCTCCTCACCCTCCCCTCCACACACACTCTCTCTCTCATCCTCCCTTCTCCTCCCCTCCCCTACAAGTCCATATATCCATAAATTTATCTCCCAAGTAGTGAAACAAACTTTCAGACCATTTAACTATATAATGTAAATTTATTCAACAATAATATTCAGAAACTAATTTTTTAATTGTGGTCCATTAAAAATAAATCCCTATAATCAACACCACCTTGACAATTTTAGTGAACAAATACCTAGTAATCTCAACCTATAGTGTTTAGGATTTCATAGTAAACAACACATGTTATTTCTATCTCTCAAAAGAATGTTTCCCGAAAAAGCCAAATGAGTTTTAATCTAGAAGTTATTCCTCTTTCAATTTTTTTAAACCAAGAACATTTGGTTTCCCAATATTACCATAAAGTAAAATTGTGTATTAATATGCCAATGGAATTTTATTACCGAAGTTTTGTATTACCCAATTCGGCTAAACTTAGTAAAACATGGTAACTATGCTCAAAAGTTGTTTACTTGGGCTATTTCCTCCTTCTGTAGAATTTAAGGTAGAAAGGTCTTATTGAATATCAATCACCATAGAATCTGCTAGTCAATTAGCAACTACTATTTGCAATTACAAGCTAACAATAATCATGTACAGTCGCATGTCTTCAGATTAAAAAATAAAAAATAAGCGGTCACATTATTAAATATATTTTTTAATAGTTTTATTACAAACTAATAAAATAAGTGGTGACATTATTAAATATAATTTTTAACATTTTTATAAATAATATTTTAAAGTATGAAACATTTTATAACTACTCATAATAAATTGAATTGAATAATGCTTTTTTAAATTTTTAACATTTTAAATGGCATTATATGATGATGATGATGATGATGGTTACCGTCCATTAATACCAATGCGGTCTATCAAACCTTAAGAGAGGAGAAAGAATCTAAGTTTGATTCTTCAAAATCTTGTTTCTATGGTCAAAGAGAAGGGAAATAAGTGCTCCACAATCACGATAGGTGGGTTGGCTTCATAGGTCAAGAATATTGGAAGGGTGGAAGATGGTAGGGAATTGAGAGCGAATGTAAGAGTCAGGAAGTATAAATGAAGTGATTTTCATCTTCCACCTGCTTATAATCATAAATCTAATAGATTCTATTGTTCCAAGGGGTATTGGGAATAGACCACCGCCCAGTTTCAGTCCGAAGCTCATGGAGATTACTTCTTATCTTAGCGATGTTTATTTTTTTCCTATTGCTGGAAAACATGAAGAGATAATTTTGATTATCAAGGGTGGGTTTGATCACTTCCTTATAGTATATTAGCTTCCTTTTACCCTCCAGCTCTTGATCCTCCCACAACTTGTCCTTAAACTTGGAGGTAATAGTATTTTTGATATTATCTTTTCTTCCCATATTGAGCTCCTCCTTAATTCCCCAATGGTTGAGCCAGGTCAGGGCATCCTTATGCCACCCACACTTGAGGAAAAGGTGAGGGTTTTGAGTATAGTTAGAAGAAATTTTAGGGACCATTTTTTATTGCATGTTTTCAAGCTTCTTATTATAAATCAGATATCTAAATATAGTCATACTTTCAATGGGGGACAAACCATATTCAATCAAGAGGATAGGATACGGATTATTTCCCTTGATCTTAAAGTTGTAGGTTATTAATTTCTTTTGAATCATCTCAATCTTCCTCCATGACTCTCTGGATATACTGCAACCAAAAACTTCACATCTGTATAAGATAACAGGGGTGACAAGGGTCTTAAAGAGGAACCTCTTTTTACTCCAAATGTAAAGATCGACCGACTTACAGTTTCTTTGTAGCTCATAATAATCTTTCCAACCCCCAATAATCATTTTCTCAATGTTATAATTCCAGTTGAGATGATGAGGGAAGTCAATTACCAAATACTTATAAGAATAAACCTTCTCTAAGCACTAGTTATAATACATGAAACAACCATCGGTGATCTTTTTGGATTTAATGATCATAACTTTTGTCTTGTTTGTATTAACTCTCATACCCATATTAGTGCAGTATTCATGAAGAATCTAGAGATGCTTATCAAGGTCATCATGACTTTTTTCAAGAACAATGATATCATCAGCATAGAGGAGAAGACTAATGAGAAAACTAGCAAGCTCGGTGCCCTTGCACCCCATAGATTCTAGACACTCCTCTAGCTTATCTATGTATATGCCAAAAAGGGTAGGGGATAGGGGACACCCTTTCTTAACTCCAATATTTCATTTAATATCTTTATACCACCCATTGTTGGTCTTAAGCTTGGTAGTGACAGTCTCATAGAAATGGATCACATCAATCCTCATCTCATGACTAGCCATGATCTCTTTAAGTTTATTCCAAAATTTATCCCAAGGGACAGTGTCGAAAGCTTTTCTAAAGTCCACACTGGAAAAATAAGAGGTCGGCTTTACTATTGCGAAATTCCTCCACAAATATTCTAAGACTGGCCAGATGGTCAATAGTTGAGTGATGCCTCCTAAACCCAGCTTGTCCTTTACCTCTTTTCCTTGAATTTCAAGCCAAAGGCTAAGCTTCTTCCCCAAAATCAGCCCATAATTCTTGGTCGAGATATGGATAACCATAATGCTCTTGTACTTGGATGGAACACTCTTGTATTTATTTTTAAATATAGGTACAATAAGGCTTTGCGTCCAAAGTCAAGGGAAGCAATGCATTATAGCCAGATTGAGAATCTTGTGGAGATAAGGAATGAGGATAGATATTCCCATTTTAAGGATCTCAACTTAGTGTCCTTCAATATCTTTAGCTTTCCCATTAGCGAGATTATGAATACCTGACTCAATATCATCGAGAGAGAATAAATCCTCAATTTGAGTGATTAAGGTGGTGTCTAGAGTGTTTGGAGAGTCATACAACTTCTTAATATAGATGCCCCAGTTTTCTAAGGGGATATAATGGTTATCTTTAGTTTTGTGGACAAGAACATTCAGCCAAATTTTTTTGGGCACAACTTTAGAAAGGTGGAGAAGATAATGCAGCCTTCTATTAATATATGATCTTTTCTTCCTCTTGATGATATTTGCATATATAGTGATATTATGTGTTAGCCATCTATAAATTTTCCATATACTATGATGGCTTAAACAGGTATGTTAGTCTTCAAGAAACAAATTTGGAGAAGATATGTGACTTCTCAAAGTCTTGCTCTGTCTATTTGTTCATAAGACCCATCTTACTGATTTCTCCACTTGAAAATCCTTCAAAATAGCCTGTTAATTCAAAAAAAAATTGTTTACAAGGCCTCAATCTCCACCATTTCATGCCTCCAAGAACCCTTTATTTCACTCACTATCACTCATTTCAGATAACCTTTCCCCTCTGCTAAAATATCCCTTTTTTCCCTTTAATTATCCTTTAGTTCCTCAAAATCCCCTTTTAAACCTATAAAAACCCCTTTTTATGGTTTAAAGTACCCTTTTTTACCCTATCAGAATGTTTAAAAAAGGTCTAAAAACCAAATTTTTTAAAACTTTCCGACCTTTTATCAAAATAGGCCTTAAGCCCCATTTTCACTAAAGCCCTCCACCCCTGTTTCTCATAAAACCACATCTCGTAACTAGGCACTAAGCCCTTAGCCCTTTTTATCCTAGTCCCTACTCCTTTCCATTTCCCCACAAGACTGAGTTCTCGGCTTCATTTGGCCCCTTCATTTCTCATTTTCATCCCCCGCATTATGTTCTCCGTGGATGAATCCCAACAGTTGATCAGGCTCGATCCAACGGTGATCTTTCTTTCCCATCCTCCATGCTCTCACTCATTCTTTCTTTGCGTATTCCTGCTATCGATCTCCACCATCGATCATTCTGATCCGACAGCTCCCATACATCCTCACCTTTCATCCCAATGATAACTTTTCCACCTCATGAAAAAAGAGCTGACATCACGCGGATGGCCCGCCTTCTACTAATCGTTCGCCAACTCATCCTCTCCTCGTAACCTGTCCTCCACCATTCCCTTCTATGACACATCTTCCCCAATCGAGCCCAACCTCCGCTGTTGATCTGGCTCCCCCAAATTCAACGGTCTATAATCGATATCGTACGGATTTTTGTGTCAGGGTTTAACACTTTATTTCTACACAAAATAAGTGGTTTCACCCTAGACACGTGTCGCCCGACATATGGTATCGCGTTCGTTTGGGAAAATACCACTAACTGCCCATCCCTTGCGCGAAAACTACCCAGTATTCTCTAAAACTACAATCACTATTCCCGCACAAAAATTAAAATAAACCATCATTCCACCTGAATCCACCTATGGAACCCCTCCCTTCTACGCGTATTCCTCCTCCGCATCGCTACTCTGCCTCCCTTGAGCCTCTAAATGCAATCAACCCAAAATGTAGGTTTTATTAATGTTTTTTGTTTGTTTGCAGGTTTTAAATGGTGGCCTATAATGTACACGCCCTCCCAAAACTGGACCAGTAGCAAGAAAAACCTAGGATGATGATCCTTGAGGTCGAAAATGAAAATAGGGATTTAGCATGGCTTTCAAGGTTTTTGACACTACCTCATGAGTGCTAATGAAACAAATGAGACCCTCAATTCACCAAAGATACCTACACACAACAAAAAGCCCCAAAGATGATCAAGAAAAGCCTAAAACCATAATTAAAGGCCCAATCAGACTTTAAAGGTCTAAACACACAAATAGACAAAAGAAGAATCTTGAATGTCACATCTACAGAAGCTATTACTCCACCAAAGGACCAAAATGCCATCTGTGGCCTACTTTCCCTTCAAAGACACCTTGACAGCCATCCGGATGACTGAACCTCTTTAAAAATTGTTAGAACAGTTATGAAGAATGCATGGGGCTGCAAAAACCCAAAAAATGACAGTTTTCTTGTCGCAAAGGTCAAACAGGTTACTTCAGACCAAGATAGCTTCAAAGGATAGGCCTCAGAGTTATTACCATCCTACTAGTTGGTTTTAGATTCAACTAAAAGCAACTAAAGTGGTACAAACAATTATTTCTATGATGATTAAGTAGAATGGGCATTCAAATACCTCTCCCCCTCTGTCTTAATTAATATTTATTACCATTTATGTAGAACTCTTCCTCTTTGCACCTATATGTATTCACAGAAAACTCATTGTAAAGTGTTGGAAAATTTTTAGTTGTTGAACTGTTATTCAGTAAGATTTACTGAGTAGTTGTAATATAGTAGGATAGGAAGAGAAGTATTGGACTGTAGAAAACTATTGGACTCGAGTATGTAACTGTTCTTGGACATCAAATTGACAAGAAGATTCACTAGATCCCGATCTAAATCATTGGTGATGTTTTTCCTTATTGTCACTGTTGCTTCTTATGTTTTTCACTCTGTTCATATTCTCTGATAAAGAGCAAGAAATGAAGATTAGGATTTACTTCTAAAGTACCCTAACTCTAACCGATAAGCTTTATCTTTATGTTTTCTTCTAAATGTGTGTTTGAGAATGAATCAATAGAGTATAACCAGTCAAGGAATGTTGGTGATCCCATGTCTGGCTGAGTAGAACATGATATGTTGTTCTTCAATGATCTTTTCACTGAATGCTAAGTAGAGTCCTAATCAAGGAAATTTATGGTTAGCGTTGTCCCTTGTATAGTCATAAACAATTGTTTTGAAGATTTCCCTTAAGAGCATGTCGAAAGTAGTATAGGTTGAAAGTACTTACTTGATCTTAGGCTACTCTTTATGTTTATCTTAAATTTTTTCCCTTGAGTGCATGCCAAAAGCAAGCTAGGTTAAAACTCCTTAACTGATCTTAGGTTTCCCTTCGTTTTCTTACATGTTTGCTTTTTTTTCACCACACTTCTTAACGTTTCATACCATAAACTCAACTTAAAGAGATCTTTTGGTATAGATGACTTGCCCTGTGGAAACCTTTGAATAGTTTATTGTGCAAGTAAACCATTTTACGACTCCATAGCCCAATGGATTGACACTTTTTCTTGACCTATATTCCCATGCTGAAATATCCTTCAATTTATTCCCTCCTTCACACTTCACATGACTTTCTTAGTTAATGATCCCCAACCAACAAACAAACCAATCCCTTTTACTTCATAACTAGCCTAATATCATATCACAAGCTTTAAAAGCATATTATTCTAACAAACATACAGAGAGATCCCTCTCTGAACCCTGGAGGGCTAGATCCTAGGATTCCAAAGTGGTTCTGATGTTGCCTTGTCATTTGGTATGCCAATCTGCCAAATCACAGGACCCCAACATAATGGCGACTCCGCAACCTTCAGTAGACCAAAAGACTCCACCGGTGAAGGACTCCAGATAGCTTGTAAAGATATAGTGACCTTTTCTCAGATTGATTGAACAAAATGTCAGGGTCTCTGTCAGACCTTTTCTATGATGAAGTTTCGGATCTGTTATCAGAACTAAAGCTTGATGATGATCTCCTTAGAGTTGTATTGCACATTGTCAGGTCTACCAAATTTAATCCTGAAAGTAATAAAAAAAAATTGGAGACAGTGGTTAAAAAATTGGAAACTAACATTGAGCTTCTGGATTCTCAAATTCAGTCACATACTTTCCAAAGTCCCAAGAAATTCTTGGAAAGCCTCTCTCCCCCTAAGAAAGATGAAATTTTATTACCTTTTGGCTTGCAGGTAGAAGAAGACTGTGCTTTCAAGGACCACACTGAAAAGAAGATTTCCAAAGCTGATGTTTGGGATGTAGATAACCAGCTGATCATGAAAGGCTTGAAAGAAGAAATTTCAATACCTTTTGATGTGCAGGAAAAGGATGATTGTGCTTTCAAGAGCCACACTAAATATGTAGTGATCAAAGCTGTCAAGGATGCAGATAGCCTACTAGTCATGGAAGGCCTAAAATAAGAAAGTCTACATCATTTTTTGGTTTATTCTGTGGCAGAGTATATGCAGGCCCTAATTGGCTCAAGTTCTCAAGCATGGATCCTTTGTAAGAGCCAAATACATAAAAATTTGTCACCTTCTGTGATAGCCTTGGTTTTGAAGACCCACATTCAAAGTACCTTATGGTTATCTCTGACAAGCAATCCGATTTTCTACCCTTTTTTGGTACTGATTAACTGGATACACTGGCGCTATTGTATCATATAAAACAACATATATTTCCTGGTTAGATTAGGGAAGGTAGGAATGTCAATAAAGCTCAGCCTGTGAGCATTTAGTTAGTTTTTTGTTTTTTGATTTGAAAGAAAAATTGAAAAAATACAAAAAAAATAGAAAAGAAAAAGAGGGCAGATTAGAAAAAGAAGAAAGGTGCAACCCCATACTAAAAAAAGAAAAAAAAGAGAGTCTAAAAGTGTGCAATACTAAATGCCACTACTTGAAAAAGCAATGCTATTTTGTCATACAGCTTAATCATGACTAAATAGACTTTCAATTTACTGTTGATAAGTTAGTGAAGAAGATTTTCCAAACTGTTTAATCTTGGCTTATCAATAGATTAGATTAGGATAGAAAATAATGGTTCAAACATGCTCAAAATCTGAACCAAAGAATCAAAAGAAAAAATAGCTCTAATCAAATCAAAACCAGAGCTAAAAGAAAGAAAGGAGGATTCTTGTAATTTTCCGATCTTAAGCCTTCACAGTTTTGTTTTAATTTTCTACAAATAAGTCTATGTGCAGCTTGTTTCGTATTCCATGGACACTATAGCAAATCAAACAACTTAATCCTGGTTTGGCTGTGTTTTCAATTTCTATTTCAAAATATAGAGAATGAAATCTGTCGGACAACTTAATCCTGACAGATAGTAGATTAGGTAGAGAATTTTGAGTCCAATTGTTTAATCTCGACTCATGGAAGTTATAAGGGTAGATTTAGATTAGTTTCCTTCTTTCAATAAAAGAATGAAATGTTGATGTCAAAGGGTTTGCAAGTCCAAGTGCACCCATTGAAGAAAAAATGTTAGGACAAGTAGGTTGGGTAGGTAGAAGTCTGGGAGATAAAATCATCTTGTTGTAAATCTGCAAATCATCTTTTTAAGTAGCATGGTCATCAAAGATATAGAGGATTTTCAAAGTGTAGCAAAACATCAAGGCATTGGTCTACTTTCTAGATATTTATCTCTGAGGTTCTTGACACCTCCATGGAGCTGCCCTCCCCAAGTTGAGCCACTGTTAGCCATCTATAAATTTTCCATATACTATGATGGCTAAAACAGGTCTGTTAGTATTCAAGAAAGAAATTTGGAGCAAATATGTGATTTCTTGAAGCCTTGCTCTATCTATTTGTTCATAAGACACATCTTACTAATTTCTCCACTTGAAAATCCTTCAAAATAGCTTTTTACTTCAAAAAGAAACTGTTTACAAGGCCTCAATCTCCACCATTTCATGCCTCCAAGAACCCTTTATTTCACTCACTATCACTCATTTCAGATAACCTTTCCCCTCTACTAAAATCTCCCTTTTTTCCCTTTAATTATCCTTCACTTCCTCAAAATCCCCTTTTAAAGATATAAAAACCCCTTTTAACGGTTTAAACAACCTTTTTTACCCTATTGGAACCTTTTAAAAAAGTTTAAAAACCCACTTTTTGAAACCTTTCTGACCTTTTATCAAAATAGGCCTTAAGCCCCTTTTTCGCTAAATCCCTCTGCCCCTATTGCTCACAAAACCGCATCCTGTAACTAGGCGCTAAGCCCCTAGCCCTTTTTATCCTAGCCCCTGGTCCTTTCCTTTTCTCCACAGGACTTCATTTGACCCTCCATTTCTTATTTTCATCCCCCGCATTATGTTCTCCCTGGACGAATCCCAGCCATTGCTCAGGCTTGATCCAACAATGATCGTTCTTCCCCATCCTCCATGCTCTCACTCATTCTTTCTTCACGTATTCCTGCTACAGATCTCCACCTTCGATCATCCTAATCTGATGGCTCCCATATATCCTCACCTTTCACCCCACCAATAACTTTTCCACCTCCCGACAAAAGAGCTAACATCACGCGGCTAGCCCACCTTCCACTAACCATTTTCTGGCTCATTCTCTCCTCAAAACCTGTCCTCCACCATTCCCTTCTATCACGCATCTTCCCCGATCGCGCCCAACCTCCACTGTTGATCTGGCTCCCCCAGATCCGACGGTCTATAATCGATATTGCGTAGCTTTTTTTGTTAGGGTTTAACACTTGATTTCTACACGAAATAAATGGTTTTTCCCTAAAAATGTGTTTCCTGACATATGTTATCACGTTTGTTCAGGCAAATATGACTAACCGCCCATCCCTCGCATGAAAACTGCCTAGTATTCTATGAAACCGCCATCACTATTCCGATGCCAAAATTCAAATAAACTATCATTCCGCCTGAATCCACCTATGGAATCCCTCCCTTCTGCGCGTATTCCTCCTCCACATCGCTACTCTGCCTCCCTCGAGCCTTTGAATGCAGTCAACTGGAAAATGCAGGTTTTATTAATGGTTTTTGTTTGTTTGCAGGTTTTGATTGGCGACCTATAATGTACACACCCTCCCACAACCAGACCAGTGGCAAGAGAGACCCAGGATGATGATCCTTGAGGTCGAAAATGAAAATAGGGATTTATCATAGCTTTCAAGTGTTTTGTCATTGCCTCATGAGTGCTGATGAAACAAATGAAACCCTCAGTGCACCAAAGATACCTGCACACAACAAAGAAGGAAAGGGTCATGAAGATTAAGAGAGAAAAGGTCAAAGGCTTAGCTAAGAAGATTATGGATAAAGCGCAGTTTATGGCAAAGAATTAAAATTCAAAATAGTCAGTAAAGGACAAAAAGCCCCAAAGATGATCAAAAAAGGCCTAAAAGAATAATTAAAGGCCCAATCAGAGTTCAAAGACCTAAACACACAAATTAGCAGACAAAGAATCTCGAATGTCACATCTACAGAATTTATTACTCCACCAAAGGACCAAAATTCCACCTGTGGCCTAATTTCCCTTGAAAGACACCTTGACATCTATCCAGATGACTAAGCCTCTTTAAAAACTGTCAGAACAATTATTAAGCAGACATGGGGCTACAAAACCCAAAAAATGACAGTTTTCTTGTCCCAGAGGTCAAACAGGGTACTTCAGACCAAGATAGCTTCAAAGGACAGGCCTCAGAGTTATTACCAACATGGTAGTTGGTTTCAGATTCACCTAAAAGCATCTAAAGTGGTACAAACATTTATTGCTATGATTATTAAGCAGAATGAGCATTCGAATACCACTCCCCCTCTGTCTTAATTAATATTTATTATAATTTCTACAACACTCTTCCTCTTTGCACCTATATGTATTCACAGAAAACTCATTGTAAAGGGTTGAAAAATTGTTAATTGTTGAACTGTTATTGAGTAAGAGTTTCTGAGTAGTTGTAATATAGTAGGTTGGGAAGAGAAGTATTGGAATGTAGAAAGCTATTGGACTGGAGTATGTAACTAGTCTTGGACATCAAATAGACAAGCGGATTCACTGGATCCTAATCTAAATCATTGGTGATGTTTTTCCTTATCGTCTCTGTTGCTTCTTATGTTTTTCACTCTGTTCATATTCTCTGATAAAGAGCAGGACATATAGATTAGGATTTACTTCTAAATTACCCTAGCTCTGACTCATGAGATTTATCTTTATGTTTTCTTCTAAATGTGTGTTTGAGAATGAATCAATAAAGTATAGCTAGTCAAGGAATGTTGGTTATCCCATGTCTCACTGAGTAGAACTTGAGATGTTGTTCTTGAATGATCTTTTCATTGCATGCTAAGTAGTGTCCTAATCAAGGAAATTTATGGCTATCCCTATCCCTTGTTTAGTCTTAAACAACTCTTTTGAAGATTTCCCTTAAGAGTATGCCGAAAGCAGGATAGGTTAAAAATCCTTACTTGATCTTAGGCTACTCTTTATGTTTATCTTAAATGTTTTCCCTTGAGTGCATGCCGAAAGAAGGCTAGGTTAAAATTCCTTACCTAATCTTAGGTTTCCCTTTGTTTTCTTATATGTTTGCTTTTTTGTCACCGCATTTCTAAATGTTTCATACCATAAACTCAACTTAAAGAGATCTTTTGATATAGATGACTTGCCCTATGGAAACCCTTGAATAGTTGATTATGCAAGTAAACCCTTTAACAACTCCATAGCCCAATGGATTGACACTTTTTCTTGACCTATCTTCCCATGCTGAAATATCCTTCAATTTATTCCCTCCTTCACACTTCACATGACCTTCTCAGTTAATTATCCCCAACCAACAAAAAAACCAATCCGTTGTACTTCATAAGTAGCCTTATATCATATCACAAGCTTTAAAAGCATATTATTCTAACACAAATACATAGAGATCCCTCTCTGAATCCAGGAGGGCTAGATCCTAGGATTCCAAAGTGGTTCTAATGTTGCCTTGTAATTTGGTATGCCAATCTTCCAAATCACAAGACCCCAACATTATGCAACATTATGATTTCATTACAAGCATCTCTGATCTCTTTCCTCGCCATCTTGTAATATTTTTCATATCATGGATTTGAATTTCTATTAGAATTCTTAAACAAAATCTCATTAGAAAACTTACTAATCATGTTGGAAAGGATAGTAGTGAAACAGTAACAGATTTGATCAATTTTATTATTATAATTCATGGGGCCTAAATCTCTCTCTAAATCCCTTAATAATAGGTTAGTTTCATTTCTATCGAAGTGAATGTGTCTTTTTCTTTCATTGGTATCCTACACGTGGGTGGTATGCATAGCAAGTTTCAGGGATAGAGACACAGGTTTGTGGTCAGAGTCAGGCTCAAATCGATTAAGAAAATCAAATTTTATAATATGGTTGAGGTCGAGGATGTTAGAAATATCATAACCCATGACACTGCTACCTAGCGCATGGAAACATGTCATATGACCGGAGAGGGGCCACCTATTAATACCATTACAAATAATTAACTCCTAGTAACTAAAAATTTTGAGGAGCTCGGTGCCAAAGAAGTTCTCGATAATGTCTTCAGATTTTCTTTTGAATTTATTAGCTAAGTTACTATCTTCATCAAGCCACAAGGGGTCAAGGTTAGAGTTTTTTCTTAATGTAATGGCTTGGTTCGTAGAAGTTATAGCATTAACGCGTTCGAGTAAAAGGATATTACCATCATTTCTCAAGTTGAAGATGTCTTTCTAAAGAATTCAAAGGACAATTCTTGTCTAGGTTCTTCTTCTTATACGATTTAGAGTTGATGGGAGCGAAATAGTAGATTTTGTGAAAGATCCTATTGGTGGTAGAATCAAATATTTCGATCAAAATGTATTGATTGAAGGGGTCGATTTTAAAATAAGATGTAAAATACTATAAAATTGGTAATGTAAATTATTATTATAATAATTAAGTTGAAAGTTATATACAATAATATAATAATAATAATAATAATAATAATAATAATAAATGTTGTTCAGGAAGTTGTTATTTAGACATTGAATATTTAAATGTAATATGATTATGGACATTTTATAAAAAGGTATTTATTTATTCATTATTAAAATAAAAAGATGTTGTAGAGGGATGTGAAAATGGGAGAGTCATGAAGGATAATGCACAAGAGGACCAAGTCACCCATAGCTTATGATGTCAGAGCATCATGGTTATTGTGTTCAGGAAGTTATTATTTAGAATTTGAATAGTTAAATCTAATATGTTTACGGAAATTTTATAAAAAAATATATTTATTTATTAATTATAAAATAAAAAGATGGTGTAGAGGGATGATAGAGTAAGGAAGTCACTGTGAAGGACAATTCACAAGAGAACCAAGTCACCCATAGTTTAATATGTCACAATCCACAAGAAGACCAAGTCACCCATAGCTTAAGATGTCAGAGTGGGGAAACGAAAGTGAAGGAAAAGCCATCATGGTTCTTGTGTTGTGCATCATCGAAATATTTCAATTATCATTTTAGATATATATTATAAACTTAACACAAACATGATAAACAACATAAATCTAATACAACGATTATTATTTCAAGTCAAAGTACAAATTTTCCAATTCAAGAATCTTATTGGCCTCTCCTTCCACCTTTTGGGGAAAATTTCTAGTTTAACGACTATCACCATTATTTGAAAAAAAAATCCAAGGTAAAATTACTAAAGTCTTGTAAATAGAATGAATTAAAATCATAATTGATAAAACCATTGAGGAAAAATAAAAAAATATTAAAATTGAAATTGAATATATAAAATTTTGCCAACAAGCATGTCCCTTAAACTACTTAAAAATATTAAGGTGCTTACTTACAATTTATCTAATATGAGGAGGTGTTATTTTCCCTATAATATCTTATATACAATTTAGATTTTGATTTAGTGTTATAATATTTTATTTAGAATTCAGTTTTAGATTTAGTGTTTGTTTTTATTTTTTCCCAAGAAAAAATCAACAACTTTCTATTAATAATTAATGAAAAGTTACATTTTGTAGATGAAATTAAGCATTCAAGACACCCAATGGGCACATGTGCTCAAGCACACAATGTAGCAAGGCTACCCAAAAATTTACATATTGCCTATAGGGTTGGGCTTTTCACGCTTTCATTTTCTCTTCTGAATGATCTTCCAAGTCCCTTAATATAGGGAAGAAGAAACCAAGGCAAGCTCATTGTTCCTCATGGAGTTTTCTTTCTCGGAATCTGAGATTTTAGACACAAGTGATATTTTTTTCGCTCTTGAGCTTATGTCAGACCGATCCCTAGCTATTGAAAGATCCACCATGGTTTGTGCCAGCTGAGGCATCATGTTTGACACAATTGAATATTCTGCTTCTTGATCTGGAACCCCAAGATTTGTTGCATCCTGATTGTTTTCGTTTAGAATGGGTATATCCCCTTCTTCTTCTATTTCTTGCTCTAGTCCACCTAAGGAAAATTGCCAATTTTTTGAAGGTTTCTGTGTCTTTTTTTTTTTTTTTCTCTCTTTTTCCATCTAGACGTGTGTTTTGTAAATGACCAATTTTCCTACATATTCTCCATCTAGATGCAGTATTTTCATAATCAAGGTGTTTCTGCCATTTTTTCTGGTGATGGATCAAATGCATACTTTCAGGTAACCCTTTTTTGAGGTCCACTTCAACATAGATTCATGAGAAAGTGAAGATTATATCCTCCATGCATTCGATGTCTACTTTTATGTGTCTCCCTATAGTATTTCCAATGCCCTCTAGTACCTGTTCATTCCAAATATGAAGTAGGAGATTATGCAGCCATACCCAAACTGGAATTCTACTTATCTACATTGTATTTTCATCAAAATCAAGGAATGAAGGTGTGATAAAGAGTTCGGTAGAACCCCACAACCATGGTCCCACCCTGAGAATGGTATCTTCGACTTCTACATAGGAGAATTTGACAATAAAATACCCCTTGGAGTAGAGATGGATATCACAATCCATAGTCTAATTGGTGAAAATCCAATGGAAAAGCTCCACTAGTTTGGGAAAAAATAGTTAAATCTGCAAATTATTACGAGTGATTCAAATGTGGAGCGATATTCATCGATATATGATGCATTAATATTCAGTTCTTGAACACAGTTCAGTTTCTCCACAATGTGTGGTTTGGAAGTATTCTCTGTTGGTTTGGAAGTTGTTGCTATTGCATTTTTCCCCTATAGAATGTTCCTGTATGAGACACCATTTGGGGAGCCAACTTTGGCAGTGTTGGCTCCCCTTATGGGTCTAGTTGTTCTGTTATGTTCATCTCTAGTGGATGTTTTTCCTCCTTGAGTTTCACCTTTTAGCCTTAAATTGAGGACAATGGAAGAATTATTCTAGCGATGGTATTCTTATAATTGGGCTTCTTCCTGTAGTATCTACCATGAATATATTAGGCTTTGTTTTGTAGCCGGGAAACCAGTTGACACTTGGATCTTGTGCCTTCGGTCTATGACCAAATCCGTGTCTTGTACCCAGAGTTTTCTTGATTTTCCATCTGTATTTGTTTTATGAAAATATGAAAACCAATTTTCGGGGTATAGTGCCCTACTCATCTATCTGTATTGTAGTTTTTAGTGCCAATCCCACCAACAGATCAGACGATTTGTCTAGGGGCATGAAGATGAGAATCAAGGAGAGCCCACAGGTGGGTCTAACCTCATGCCATTCCCTTAATTTTTTCCGCAGAGGTAACCGGTGAGGCTTTACCCCACATGTTGCCCTCATCAAGAGCAGGGAACCCCAGTCTTCATATATCCAGATGTAATCAATAAAACCATAGAAACATGCGATAAATTCAAAAATTAGGGATAGTTTCACCCATTGTGGGCATAATTGGATTAACCCAATTGACCAAGATGATAGAGTGAGAATCCCCTCTGTGATCCCCCAGTGCCTTGTAGGCCCTATGTACAGAGAACCTACCTCCAAGTCGTTGTCGAAAATCGGGGCCTTTGTTATCGTTCCTCCGCTAAGATCCATCCACAGCACCCCTTGGTCACCATTCTTTGTCTGTACCATATTTCCACAGATAAAGACTTACTTTTCCCCTCCCCTGTCGTCGAAGAGCTTCAACCAAGTTCTCGAAGAAGTCGCTTCTATGACTGCTAGCCTCCAGCGTCTGCAAGATGCTAGATCTTGGTCCTTATTCGACTTCCTCCATCTTATGAGATCCGAATGAGACTAGATCGATCCACCATTCTTCCATGGTGTACACCTTTGATGATCCGCCGCCATGTAGCCATAGCCCCATGACCTTGAAGCCCTAACTCCTCGCCTCTCCATCTTCAGAAAAATTGATTCAATTGATAACACCTAACAATAAGTAGATTTAGTGTTTTTTTACTTATATAGTTATTAAAATTATATATTTTAGTAATATCAAAATAAATATATAATTTATATAATATATTTTATAAGTAGATTATAAATTAAATTTATATAAAATAATTTTATTAAAATATTTAAAAATTTACTATCAACATTTTACACATAAATAACTATTTTAATAATAAAAATTTACACAAATATATTAACAAGTAATAAGTCATAGTAAAAGTAATTTACTATTGGATATTTATAATTAGGAAAAAGTCTCTAATTTACATGCTCCGCGTGATATAAATTATGTAGATTATCATATAAATTATATCTACATAATTTATAAGTTATTAATAAATATTTTTTTACTATGCTAATTATTATTTTTATTTATGTGAAATTTTATAAAAAAAATATATATTTAAATTAAATTATAATAATAGCTATTAATTTATTAGATTTTAATTCTTAATATAATACATTTTTATTGCATAATTATTATACTACTATTTACAATAGAAAATTATTGTCAGAGATATCCTGAATAGTATTATGTAATATGTGTGATCCATCCAAAGTTTTGGTTGGTAACTCCATACATCACGGACCAAAGATAGTCTCCAATCACTAATAAAAAATCAATTTATATTTATTATATAAACATCACTAATTATTATATTATTATTTTTCTTTTTAAAAAGTTAAGTAAGATTATTTATAACTTCGATACTAATAACCTCAATATTATAAAATATGTTAAGAGTTATATCATTTCTCTATTAGCATCATATTATTTATAAATTGTTAACATATTATATTTATTTATATGTGAATATTTATTTCTTATTTATACAATAATTTAGATAAATAAATTATATTTACTATACAAAAAATTAATATTTATTTAACTTTTCTATAATACTATTGATGATTATGATGATGACGATGCAACACAAATGCAATTATGGTCCATTGGAGCTTAAAAAAGTAAGACTTACTAAAATTTTACTTCTATAATAAAAAATAAGAGATAAAATATTTCCTAAATGACCATAGTTATGCTCACTTAACAAGTCACTAAGGTTTATAATATGACAAATCTAAATTATTTTTCTATAATATTTCACAAAAATTATATTTATGATATACAAAATTTAATTTTAGGAGTTATATATGAATAAAAAAAAATTTGTACCTTCTTAAAACTCTTATTTTTGTTTACATACAAGTTTTTTATTTGAAATTTGTTATATATATTTCATTTGTTTTTTTAATATATTTTTATACATAAAATTAGAAGTTTATTGTGTTTTTTTTAACATAGTTATTTTAGAGTAAATTGTAATTAAATAATATAATGTAGTTTCACATTTTTAATTTCATATATATATATATATATATATATATATATATATATATATATATATATGTGTGTGTGTGTATGTATGTATATATTTTGTTAATTATTTTTATTTTCATAGGCGTATTTATTTTGGAATAATGCTTCAAATTTTTTAATTTAATTATCATTAATTTTTAAGTAAATAGTATGAATTTAACCTCAAGGAAATATTTTAGAACATCCTCAGTAACATATACAAATCCAAGATTGAGGTTTATCTATAAAGTGGTAATGTCATTTTTGTCTTCTTAATTAAATTTACTACTTAAAATAATGTCATATGAACAAGTGCCATATAAAGTCACTTTTGATGAAAATGATTTTTGGGGTCTATTGTTTTCAATATTTTTATTGGGATTTATTTTGGACCTATGGGTTATGGGTGCACAATAAACCTTTAATACTCAAAGTTATGCTTCTTTCACCAAGAACATTATCTTCGTATGCATGGTCCTCGCATGAAAATCCACACCAAAAATTCAAAACTACAAGGTCCAAAGAGTCAACAATGAAATGTAGGTTTTTAAAAAAAATCATGGGTTGAAAGGGACAAAACACCATAGCGACTTCTGTCATGTTGCAGGAAGCATTATTCCTCACGTTCTTTGGTCAATACCAAATTTCAACATCACATGTTTCACTCCTTTTTTCATGTATCCACACCCTCTCATGCACAATCGATCGTCTCCATGCAATGTTAACTTCTAAATAATCTTAAATCACAATCTTATTTGTACTTCCAACTGCATTATCATTGCTACATTGTAAACAAAACTTTCAACTTAGGTTCATTTAATTTGCAATTGGAACTTGAAGTGACCATCATTTACCCATTTGGTTCTACTCCTCTGATCCATGCAACACATACACAAATCAAAATGCATGTCATGCATATATACCAAATATTAATACGATAATAATATAACACATATATAAAAACAAATAGGAACAATTTATTAAAAAATACACAATTACATCTCATGGCCCCTCTGTCTTGACATGCCTTCTCTTCATCTAATGGTAATTTTCTCCAATGCTCAAAGGATAGATTTATAGAGGAAATTAAATTTCCATAGATCACTACGACTCCATGATTTTCTCCATAAATATTTAAAAATAATCTCTAAAAGTGTTCACTATCAATAGAAACTAGGAAAAATCAGTGCATTCAAGTAATCATTATCCTCATGGTCATGTCCACTTTCTAGAACCTCATCTTCTTTTGTTGATTTTGTAGAGGTTGGGTTGATGCTAGTGCATCAGACTCCCAAGGTACAAAAATTTATGACAACATGTTCATATGCATTTTTTTTTCTTGTAAAATCTTTAATTTGTGAGTTGCAACATTCCTCTATAGTAACAAGTGTCGACCTTCCCACATGATACCTCACCAAACCTTCTCCTAAGTTTGAGATTTTGGCATCTTCTTGGTTCTCTTCTCTATAACCCTACACACACTCCTTTCTCTAGGGTATTGAAAATATTTTCACCTTCCTATAATATCACTTGCATAGAGAAAAAAAGTCCCTTACCAGATCACCAATCACTTATACCTTCTTTTACTACTTATCCTCCAAACTACACGTAGGAATTTTCTACGTTGTGATACAAATTCATGAAAATGACTCCAGAGTTTTTTTGTTTTGAATAATTTTATTGGGATTGATATTGGACGTGCAGGTTATGGGTCCACAATCAACCTTTAATCCTTGGTGCTGTGCTTATTTCCTGATGAACATAATATTAGTATGCATGGTCATGACATAGAACTGCACACCAGAAATTTAGTACTACATGTCTAAACTAACAATAAAGCATTGTAGGGTTTTAAAAAAACCTCATGGGTCCAAAAAACCAAAAATTCCATCGCGACTTCCCTCATGTTCCAAGCAACATTATTCCTCACCCCCTTTTTTCAATACCAAATTTCAACATTGCACACTTCACTCCTTTGTTCATGTATCTACGCCCTACAATGCACCATCAATCATTTCCATCCAATTTTAATTTCTAGATCCTATTAACTCATGGTCTTAGTTGTAATTCTAACTTAATTGTGACTTTGCCCTTACAAACAAAACTCTTGACCTGGGTTCAGTTAATTTGCAATCAAAACTTGAAGTGACTGTCGTTCACTTATTCGTCTCTCCTTATTTGAGCCATGCCACACATACACAACTCAAAATGCACATGCCCTGTATACATACCAGTTATGTATACAACAAATATATAATACATGAATAAAAACACAAAGGAATAATTTATTAAAAATACATAAATGCATCTCATGGTATCTCTAGTCTGATGACCCTACTCTTCATCTAATGGTCATTTTTTCCAATCATCGAAGGCTCATTTATGGAGGAAATTACAATTTTATGGCTCACTATGGATCCATGATTTTATTCGTAACCCTTTCAACAGAATCCATAAAATCATTCACTATCCCTAGAAACTAGGTAAAATCAATGCATTCAAAGAAACTTTATCCTCATGGCCATGTTTGTTTTCTAGAATCTCGTCTATTTTGTTAATCCCCTAGAGGTTGGATTGACTCTCCTGCATCTCACATGCTCTTTTTGGGGCATGTTTATTGATAATCCATCATATTACCCAAAATCATTGTAAGAATGTCTAATTAAAACTTAACAATCTCCATGATAAAGTTGGAGTAAATCTCATTGGATAAAAAATATATGTTCCATGTTTTCTTAAATATACATATGTTTAACCTATATTAATTATTTTATAACTAGTTATAATAGTAGTAATTTAAAATAAATTTATAATTTAATTACTTTATATATATTTAAAAAAATTAAATTAGAAACATAAGATGTATTATAAAGTATTTTGATAGTTATTATGGATTCATGTCTGCGTGAATTTACCAACCATTCAATTTATACGGTTTTTGGTACTCATGAACTATTTAAAAATGAGATACACTCATTTTTTTTAATTTATTTCAATATTATTAAACCATTATTAAAAGCTAAATAACAAGGGAATAGCTAATAAATTATTTATCAATTTAAATGTAAGTAAATATTGTAAGTTAAATAATGTTTCTTTTGATAAATATAATATTTTTAATAATATTGTTTATATATGAAGTAATATGTTTATTTGTATGAATAACGTTTAACGTTGTGTTTTTATATATTTTGGATTTACATCACTACAATCTATATAGGTAATATATTTCAAAATTCCAATTTTAAATTTGACAAAATTATTGTTTTGTGAGTAGAAATAGATCTAACCTTAAAATATGTTTACTTAACATTTGATATGTCTATTCTATCAAATCCAAAATGATTATTTTCATATTTCATGTTAAAAAGGCTAATTTCCTATCTATTACATTTTAAGGAAAGAAAAGAATCAATTTAGAATATTGGGAATGTTTGTAAGGAAGGTAAGTTTGAAGCATTGAATTTTGATTTTTAATAATAACATGAATTGTGTATTCTATTGATAATTTTTTTACAAAAACCTATAGAAAATCATGGATGGACAATTTAAAATTTACCAAATTTACCAAAAAACATCTTCATCAAACTACACCTTCAAACCAATTATCATGGAGGGACAATTACGAAGAGAACAAATTCCTTTCACTATCTTCATCCAGTGTTTGAACTTGTTGTCATGGAGGTGACCAGCATGCCACTACCTTTATTTCAACCAAACAACATCCCTCGAGTTCTCCAATAAAGAACGCACTATCTTTGACAAGTCCTTGAATTACTATAATACCAAATGCCATGATGCCACAGGGTTCCCTCTGACCTTCAGGTTCACAAGTCCCCTAGATGTATGACACTAGCATGGTTTTGTTCTAATGGCATGAAAAACATAGGCTTACTCATGCCCATAGTATGCATCTTTCCTATCCATGGCGTAGTGAGCTTGAAAACTCTACTAGAAAAATTAGTATATTATTTGTTAGTGTTTGTTAGTCCTGTCAGTCACCAGTGATCAAATCATGCTCTTTGATATGGTTGATAAGGTCCTAGGGAATTTTTTTATAGTTCAATAGGATTTTGAATTGAAATTTGATCATTGGTTATTAAAGTTAGGTCATTACTACCCCTTTCATATTCATGGTCAACAAATTTTATCATGGTCAAGTCATTAATTTTTTGAAGAATTTCTTGGTAATATTGGTCATCATTCAGGTTAACATTCCATATAGTGTCATCATTAGTCCATATTTTCAAAATTAATATAAATAGGTCATGTCATCATCAAAGTCACCATTAGAGGGAGTAGTAATAGGGAAAATTCTTCAATAGTGATATCTAAACTTTATTTTAATATTTATTAGGATGTAAATATATTTAATAAGGCTCGAAAACTACACTACACAAGAAGCTAAGTCATTTTGTCAAAAGCCAAGGTGGGACGACATATAAAATCAGCTTTTAAGCCTATAAGAAGACCAAAGGAGAAAATAATTTTCTCATTCTACCCTCGCGAGCCATCATTATATCAAAAAGGAGATTGCCACTCTTTGAAAATAAATTTATTGCCTTGTAAAGATGAATTTTCTTGTTGCGTTGCACTTTTCTCTTGATACACTGCACTTTTCTCATCTTTGCTGCATTTTTCTTTAGGAAGCAAAATCTCTATACTCAAATGGTTTCTTCATCAGCTACAGGTTCTATCTCACTAGCTACAAGTCATTGGGTCCCTCATATACCTCTCTTTCACTTGATTGCATGCTTGAAATCTCAGAAATCACCATCTCCTAGGGTTTGCTGCATTTTTGGTAAAATAAGTGTCTTTGGTCCATTTGTTGTGAAAACCATGAAATTCATGCTCATACACCCTCCCTCACTTTCCATACACCTCCCTTGACATTCCCCCTCACGTATTTCCCTCATTTCCCTCATTTCCCTACAAACCCTAGCCTACACTACACTTTCCTAGGTTAGGATTGTGTTTTCCCTTTTGTACCCTTTCCCCTCACTCATTTCCTAAAATTATACTTCCCTACACTCCCTAACATATATGCCTACACCCTTAGATTTTCCTAAGAATTTAGAGACCCTCTAACTCCTTCATCCCCCTCTATTCCTAAAAAATCCCAAAATCCCATGATTTCCTAAACTAAAACACTAATTTCCCTTCCTAGTGAGCTAGGGTTTCACATGGATTCAGAGACCAATGAACAAAGGAATCATAAGGGATTTACATCATAATATATCAACCCACAAGATCATAGGATATCATGGCTTCACCATTTCTCAAGAAGTGATTCTAGGATGCATGTTGCCTTGCTTTTTGCCAAAAGATTGAAAAAATTGGTTTTAGTGATAGACTTACAAGCACCTTTGCTACTAGTCTAAGGATGGATAAGGTAACCATTGTATGGGTTGTGTTTAATATTTTAGTAGATTCCATATCCATAGCCACTGGGATCCAAAACCATGGAGATCTTTGGTTCAAAAGGAGAGAGCTATATATTGAAAATTAAATGTTTTTTAATCCTCTTTACAAAGTTGCTCCAAAGAACATTTTTCCTTTCAGACACTTTCTTCATAAATATGACTCTCTCATGAATATGATCATGAAATATTTTACATGTGAGGGTATGTTTTCAAGGATATATCAGTACCATGTTATATTATTGATGCATTTCACCAGTATTAAATCTCTTAACCTACCTCACTACCTCTACAGAAGCTTGATCGAAATGGCATAAAAAGTACATAGAAAAGGGAAAGATCATTATCCAATCTTGTTCCATCATCTCTTGGTGAAAATATTTTTTTTTCATTAGCTTAGACAATTCAACTTGTCTTGGGAGGAATTCATGCATTCAATGTCTCTTTTTCCTACTCCAACTCAATCAAACAGTTAGTCTACGCCATTGACATCACCAAGACAACAAGAAATGGGTTGCATAAGTGAATCTGCAACAAGATCACCTAGGGATGAGATGACTAAAACATATGCTAGAGAAAAGAGGCTGATATTTTCTCTTGGAAATGTTGAAAGGGCTCATCCTACATCAGTTGAAAAAGAGACATCATCACATCATCATGAGGCACCATTGAAAGAGGAAAAACATGCACATTTTGACACTGACATGGAAGACATAGAGGTGCATGAGGAAGACAAGTCACCTTAGAAAATAATAAAAGAGAAGTAAGTTGACATCAGGGACCTCAAGCACAAATTATCAAAGGAAAACTTCATGATTACATTGCTTCTGCAGGAGAACCGACAACTCCATGTCAAACAAAATTTTCTTAGGAAGACCAAGGAAGATTTGAAGAAGGATGATGGAAAAGGTAAATCATTAGTTGATTTTGATGAGCTTGAGGATAAATAATAGCACATCAAACCAAGGAGTCCAAGAAAAAGAGGTCTCAAGAGGCAGCAAGAGAAAGAAATTGAACAATCTCCATAACTAGGTCAAGAGGACTTTGATGATTTGATTGCAACAGAAATTGAGCAAGATAAGGAATTTTTTATTGACAAGGGGAATTTTCACTTAGATAAGCTTTTTTAGAAGGCTAACAGGAAAAATAAGCTTGAAAGGCACATGGCCATGCACTATTGCACCAGAAATGAGATTTCTGAAATCAAGATTAAGCATTTGAAGAAGAAATTGAGGAAAGCCCTAATGAGGTAAAAGAAAGAAAAAATTGATTTGTTGTAAGAGGCCTCTCTCATTATTTA
Organism: Pinus albicaulis; assembly: GCA_034641835.2. Lineage (NCBI taxonomy): Eukaryota > Viridiplantae > Streptophyta > Pinopsida > Pinales > Pinaceae > Pinus > Pinus albicaulis. The sequence continues at coordinate 179,524 of JAXQQM020086930.1, read as the reverse complement.
AAAAATCATCTTCTAACTCAAAGGGGCAAGTTTGCACAAGTTTTGAAGAAATTTTTGAAAAAAAATTATGGTTTTCCTCTAAAATAGAAAAATGCAGACAACCAAAAGTGCAGCACCTTGGCACTGTGCTTTTCCCTCAGAGCTCCAAATCACCCAAACCCTACATCCATGGATATATTATGACCTGCATATCTCATCTATTTTGTTTTTGTGCCATGTTAGCATTATGGTTGGTTAAAAGTGCAAAAAAATTCGAAAAAACCACTTTCTACCACCTTTTTCACCCAGGCGCAACGCATTTGGAGTAACCTTGGGAGAAAGAATTTTTCTGGTGTGCTTAAGGACTCTATGGATAAATATACATCCTAAGATTCCATTGGTACCTTCAGATCAAAAATTGGAGCGTAGGAATATAGTAAAAATTACCCTGCAACATTGTGTTGCACTTTTCCATCATGGCACTGCGCTTTTCTCCGATGGCTCTGCACTTTTCCCTGGAGGTCAAATTTTCAAGTTTTTTCTGTCAAATTTGGTTTCTCATGATGTAATTTTATTTTATTTTTTTTACATGATGTATATGAATGTATTTATGCTTTTTAGTGTGAATTTGATGTAGTTATTGAGGTCATTAATTGTGGACAGGTCAGCCAAAGCCTAAAAGGAGATTTTGTTATAACCCCCCTAGTCTTAGGAGATTTTGTGTAAATTGTTCCTATATTAAGGGATTGAACCCATGAGAGAGGGGAAGATGGTTTTTGTCTACATGTATCTAGTTTTAATTCAGATTCAAGGTTGGACATTAGAGAGTAGAAGGCTTGGAGATTTGTGTACAATTTATATTTGCAGAAATACAAGGCCAGTTGCAGCTATTATATAGGGATTCATGTGGTATGATTTTGTGGCAGTGTTTTATTTCTGTAATTTACTTTTATGAATGATTATATCATATCCTTTCCACATATTTTATTTCAGTGATTTTCCTATAATATTCTAAACAAAACTCTTAACGTTTATGCTCATTTTTGGTAGGAATTTCATATTTTTTGTATTCATCTTCTGATAAATGAACTCATGGTTTCCATGCTCATTTTGAACCTTTGATTTCCAGCCCTACACTACAATTAAGAACCTTTAAGTTTCATTAAACATATCTTCCATACCGCTTTGTATCCATGCAACTGCAATCCTTTAGATCTGACCTAGTTTCCTTTCCCTCTCTTCTTGATCAAGAAAAAACCCTAAATTTAAAAACCCAAGTGCTCAGACTTAGCCTAATATATTTTAACCTTATTTAGTTATATTTTAGCTGTAATATCATAGAGAGAACCCTCTGTTATTTGGTAGGGATATCTACCAAATCCTAAGTGGTTTGAGGTTACCTCCATGGGTTTCCATTCTCATCCTTGGGACACTGTGAAGGATAACATTATGCAAGCTTAGTACAATAGCCCTCCTTTAAATAAATTCTTCAACACTTAACCAATTTTCTGATTTACTTCATTCAACATGAACATCAAAAAACTTCATAAAATAAAATTGCATCACTTCAACATAAACAACACATTGTACAAGTACACAATTTCTTAAATGGGAGGAGAAACTCCTTGTCGAAAATCCCCTTATATTTACTCCAGAAATTCTTCAAATATCATTTATAATATATTTACAAAGGAGCCAGCTGTGGTTAAACCTAATTCTTTCACTACCAATCTTCTTCCCAATAAATAGACCTCAATAATTCGTCCCTTGGCATCATGTAGCTCTACCTCTCTCGCACAACCTTTAGAAACCTCAAATTTCAGAATTAGAACTTCAAGAAACCTTGTTCATATCTCTTGGCAGAGTTTGCACCTATAACTAGATCATGTGCCAAAATGTATCCAAAGCAACTAGAAAAAAGGGAGCCTTTGCATGTCTTGGCTTGTTGGACAAGCCTAGCCTTCCTTTCATTCACCACCTTGAGTGTCTTACCTTTTGTAGGTTTGGATCTCATTTTTTTTCAAGTTTTCTTGTATAAATTGCATATTTCTTGGATTCCTTCCACTGAAATTCCTTTTCCTTTACTGATATGTGAGCACCCTTTGTGAAGGGGCGTATCCTTACGCAAAGCTTACCCATCGATTTTTGTAGCTTTCTTGCCTTCATGTGCACTCAACCATTCAAACATCTTGTCAGTGGGTGTGACCAAATAATCGTGTGGGTAGAATGCCCTAACATGATGCCCCTTCATACATCGACTCACCCACATCTTTCCCAAGCATGTTTCCTTCCATCAGATGTCTATACAACTCAACGTCTGTGGCATGGGTATGTCACCCAGTGTCGCACCTTTCTATGGGTAGACCTCTCTCACTCTCTCCCTCCTCTCCCTCCTACCATCTCTCTCTCTCTCTCTCTCTCTCTCTCTCTCTCTCTCTCTTCCTCACACTCCCTCACCCTACTCTCTCTCTACCTCTTACTCTTTACGTCCCTCCATCACACTCTATCCCCTCTCATTGTATCTCTCCCTCCATATGTCCTTCTCTATCCCCCTTCTCCCCTCTTCCTATCCTTTCCTCTATTCATCACCCTCACCCTCTCCCTCTCGCCTGCTTCCCTTCTTCCCCTCTTCCCCCCTGTCCTTCACCCTCACCATATTTCCTTCCCCCTCACACCCTTCCCTTATTTCTCTCCCACTATCTATATTTGGAAAATAGACAACTTTCTTCTCTAAATACATTACCTTGATGAATTATCCTATGATTACATTCTTGCAATGATGACGAGGTGCGACTAAATATGTGAATTCTCTAATAAAACCATGACTATTAGAACAATGGTGCTTCTGACCGAAATTATTCTACATACTTTCCAAATGTCTTAATTCTTGATTCCCAACACTCGACTAATGAAATTCTACCACATCGGTTAGTAATAACATTTCAAAAAAAATTTAACCCTTAAAAAATACATTATACACATTTCAAAACATGTCAATAAAAAATTATTTAAAAATTTAAAATTCCCTATGATGGGAAAAATGGCCATCGCATTCCAACCCTAGTTACCACTCTTATGTGGAGATATTTACTAGCTAAAGGTTATTTCAACCTTAGGTGGATGAAAGTCTCTTGAATTTTTATTGGTTGAATTTTTTCATCTTAGAATTTATCTATGGTTCAACACTGACAATTTCGTCTTGATAGTTGAGTAATCCATGATGGATATTGACACATGGCGTGACATTGAATGACACATGCACCAACTATAAAATTTCTCATCAAATACTTGAACATGAATTTACACACATACTTCAAAAGCATGCCAATGGATTAGTGTGCAATGTCATCTCTCATATGATTGAACGAATGATATTTTAACGTCCAGGAGACTAAAAATAGTCTATGGCACCACCAACTTCCTTGTTTCTTTCCTTCTGTAATTCAATACTTTCCTTAGTTAAATTGATGATGAGATGACCAAACCTTTTAACAGTTCCCTCGCTGAAAAAACAATGCCATGGAATTGATGCTAACATATTGTGGTAACTATCCCCGATGTCTCTGAAAGTGTCACTTTCCAAAATGAAATGTTTTTATGATTCCACTGCCCTAGAAGTGCAAAAATTACATACCCTTTCTTCTGAATATTCTTTAGGTCTCTTCCACCATCTGGTTTCACACCAAATTTGATGTGAGTTAGTCCTTAACTGAGCAATAAGAACCTTTTCTCTCCATGAAATGTTATCTCCAATATATTATTTTTGTTGGAGATCACAAGTGGGGTTGAATTCCTGAACATTTTACCTTTTTCTTCTACCCAACCCTTTTCCCCATATACCCTTACAAAACTTCTCTAGCACAAAATTATTTAACTCCTTGCTATTTGCGAGACATGCATTCAGGAAAATATTCATTTTTGCATCCATTTGTTGTTTTCTATCATCCATGATTTCATTATTTCACTCAAACCTTCATCGAAGATAACTTTCAGCCATTTAACTCCTCCCATTTACCTTCATATAAGGTGCACCATGGCAATTTCTTTGATGGGAGTTGCCCTTGTTTCATTGAGCATTACCTCATAGGGAAGCACACTTTTTATTTTGAACTTGTGCATGATTAAGCATTTTTTTAATTTTTTCAATTTGTTTCCATTTTGAAATAGGGATGCTTCTAGCCCACAATTCAAACCCATATAATAGCATTGGAAAGACTAGGAGTCCAAAAAGTACTTTTATCATGTTCCAATCCTATAACTTTACCTGTTTACATCTATTTTCAAGTGCATATATTTCTTTCCACCCTCCTAAAATTCTTTTCTTTCTGCAATCCTCCCAATTAAGCTTGTTGCTAAAATCAATGTCGGGCTACTTGTATTCATTTAATTCTTCAAGAATGTTTCCTTAAAAGAAGAATGTATGTTGGCTTTGCTTCCTTTTATAAAAGAAAATGATCATTTTGGTCTTACTAGTATTGACTTGCATCTCGTCTACTTTACAAAAATTCTCAAGGGCATATAGGTGCATCTGCAATCCATGGGCCAATTTAGCAACTAGCACAAGATCATCGGCATATGGAAGAAGCTTTATCACAAACTCCCGCAATAGAACACCATCCCATCGTGAAAATTTAGCCACTCTTCTAGTTTGTTAATATACAAGCCAAAAAGGGTAGGGGATAAAGGGTAACCTTGCTTGACTCTGATGTCACTTCTAAAATTTTTTGAAATGCCTGCTGAAGTTCTAATTTTGACTTTCACCTCCTCATAAAGCCTATGGACAACAAATCTATATTGTAAAGTAATTTCAAGTTCTTCCATTATACGCCACAACTTATATCTAGGGACCATTTCAAATGCACTTTTGAAGTCAACAAAGAAGCAAAATACTTCTTCTTTTCTCCCCCAAACCTTTTCAACAATGTGTCTTAGTGTGATTCAATGATCTACTATAGAATGCTTCGGCCTAAAACCTACTTGCCCTTTTTCCCTCTTTTATTTTACTTTTTCCCACTTACTGATTCCATTTTCTACCATGCCACGGAAAATACTTGAAAACAAAGGATTGATCATAATGGTTCTATAATTGTAAGGATTATTAATGCCTCCACTTTTGAAAATGGGAATTGCTAGAATAGTTGTCCAATCCCTTGGGAGTCCTTGTTGAATGACGTTGTTGAATATTTCCATGATGTGGGGTGTCAAAATGTTCATTCCCCACTTTCGATATTCTACTTGAAGTTCAACCAAGTCCTTTTCCTTCCCTCTTTCAAACTTTTTAATTCCTGCCTCCACCTCATGTACTTTGGAATGCTTTGTAGATGTGTTGATACTGGAGGAGGCTCAACCTATAATTATTTTTCATAGAGTTTCGTTTCATATTCAAACCACTGATTTCCTTTAATATTATTTTCAAATTGCTTCTTCCTTGGTTGAAGTTACTAGCAAAAAAGTTTTGGGTTATTCTTGCCTATATATATCAGCTCTTCCCGCCTTATTTGCATGAACTCATATTTTTTTCTTTTTTAAAATCTCCTTATATAACTTAACATTAATCTTCCCCTCTCCTTCCTTTTTCAAGGTTCTCCTTTCCATTTTGCATTCCTCATCAAACCACACATTTATAGGAAAAAAAATTTGATTTTGATTTCCTATTTTCTCTCTTTTGCATTTCTCAAGTGCAGCCTGGAGGTAAGCTCTCACCACCTCCACAATTAGATCTACCACCTTCCGATGTACAGATATTTAATCACGTGTCTAATTTTGGTAGTCATTTAAAAAGTTGTGAAATTAAAAGAAAAAAAAAGTCAGTTTTGTCTTTTAAGCATTTTGGTAGTGTTGGATATATCTTAAGAATATCGTAGGCCAAAACATTTATTTAATATAATTATTATTATATATGAAATGATAATAATTATTATCTTTTATTACACAATAAATATATATATATATATATATATATATATATATATATATATATATATATAATGAATTTATAAAAATAATATATTAATTTTTTTTTAAATAATTAATTTAAAAAAAATTGAAATACAACTTTAAATTTTAATAAAAAATATATATATTTTTCAATCATCCATATTCATATTGATTCAATAATTTAAATATTTATAATATAAAATTATAAAATAGTATATTTACTTATTCCAGAATTAACTTGAAATAATTATTTTATATAATTATTTAATATTAATTTTTAAAATTCGTTTCACAACTCTAATTTACGAGTTACTATATTTTTTTCAAGTGTATTATTTGTAATTGAAGAGTGTTTTGAATGTCCATGTTATGACTAGCATTAGATTTGTATAATATTTTCAAGTGAATTAACAAGTTAATATTTTGATTAATTATTTTGAAAAGTGACTACATGTTTTTTATTTTGTTAAGGGTAAATATTATATCTATATATATAAAATGTGAATATATAATTTTTTTATAAATATTAATATAATTATTAGAATATAAAATTAAGAAAATGGTTATTGATGCTTTAATGTTACATTGTAACAAATATTTTTTCAATATGAAAGTTAATTATGCTCAACCACGATCCAACGTCGTTTTGTGACAAATATTGTCTCAAGTCCGAAGTTAGAATGTGAAAAATATTATCTCAATATGAAAATCAATCATGTCTAACCATGATCAACAATGTTCCAATGTTTCTTTGTGACAAATATTGCCTCAACATGAAAATGAACCATGGTCAACCAAAATTAAGCATGTTTATTTTAGGTTTTATAATATTTTTCTTAGGGTTTATATACATTTCGTTTATAATAGAAATCCCTTTGGTTTAATATTATATCCTTGGGTTTAGAATAATCCCTAAGGTTTATTATTCCCTTGGGTTTATAATATCAAATGATTGGGTTTGTTAATCGATTGGTTCATATTCCTAGGGTATACTATTATTCATAGGGTTTATAATTTTAATCCTAGGGTTTAATATAGATCCCTTGGGTTTATAATCATGTTCATTCATGGTCAACAATGGTCCAATGTCACAATGTGCCAAATATTGTCTCAATATGAAAATGAAAAATCGTCAATGATAGTCAGCCGTGGTCCAACATCACATTATGACAAATATCATCTCAGTATTAAAATCGATGATGGTAATCCATAGTCAATCATGTTTACTCAATGGTTGATAATATTTATCTTATGGTTTTTATACCTTGGGTTTATAATATTTATCCCTTGGGTTTAATATCACCCCCGTGGATCTATAATATCAATCCCTTAGGTTTAATAATCTAAGGTTCATATTCCAAGGGTATAATATTATTAATAGGGTTTATAATATTAATATTTGATTTTAATAAAAATACATTGGGTTTATAATCATGGTCAACCACATTGTATCTTGGTCCAACGTTACATTGTCTCAACCATAGTCATCCATGGTCAACCATTCTCCAATGTCGCATTGTGACAGTGATTGTCTCAATATGGAGACCAACCATCATCAACAATGGTCAATCCAACATTGCATTGTGATAAAGGTTGTCTCAATATTAAAATATTTCATGGTAAATGATAGTCAAACGTTGCATTGTGACAAACATTGTATCAATGGGAAAATCAATCGTGGCCAACCATGATCAACCATCTTTATTTTAGATTTTACATTATTTATCTTAGGATTTATATACCTTGGGTTTATAATATTTATCCCTTGGGTTTAATATTATTCCCTTGGGTATATAATATGTTGCATTTTTTAGTATTAATCCCTTGGGTTTATTATTCCCTTGGGCTTGTAATATTTATCTTAGGATTGATCTTAGGTTTATTTTCAGTCACAATATTAGTGTTAGTATTATTTAATTATTTGATTATTTAATTTTTAATATTATTATTATTTATTATTATGTAATTATTTAAGTAATTATTTTTATTAATTTATTTTTATTTTTATTAATTTATAACAACAACAACAACAACAATAATAGTAATAATAATAATTTTATTCTAATAGTTTTTTTTGTAATATTATTTTATTATTATATATTTATCAATGGTTTCTGTGGTAGATACAAATGAAGCTTTCATCATATATAAACCCCATTTAATTAATTAAATGTGGTTGTGCTAATATTTAGTTGTACAATGTTCCAGGTTACCACTCTAATAAAATTATAGATTAAAAAATATTTTAATATATTAATAATGAATACAATGTAAACACACAAACAAATATCTATATATATATATATATATACTTTTATAAGCCCTAAATATTGTCTCATTTATATAATATTCATTGACCCTAAATCTTTCATATCATATTTTATATTTTCTTACTCATTAACATAATCATTAATATTTATAATACATATAATATTTACCAACTTCATATCAACCTCTCATATTTATAATGCATTCCCCCAAATTATGTGACACGAATAATTATTTTCATTGATCCATATAGTTCATTTAACTCTAGTCTCTAATCTATATAGTCCCTATCAAACCCTAATAATTATAACTCTTGGATATATCTTCTAGACATCATTACTCATTACTATTTATCTGTTACCTTTCAGGCTTGCCACTATTTATAAAAACCATATACATAGATCCCTTAACCTATATAAATCATAGACCTTATGATAGTTAACACACAAGAATCCTAATATCTAATGCATATAATTTCTATCTCCTATTGCTAGTAACCTAGTTAACACATTTCAACACTACTTGTTATAACCAGTATCAACCATAATCCACTTATCTATAAAATTAAACAGAGAACCCATAACCCCTACTTGTGATAACATATATCACACGTAACCATTGTATCCTAAAAAATGTAAACCTTATAAATTTTATCTTCTAAAGCCTTAACTATAACCTAATCACAATAGCCACTTATTTTTAACTCTAGAATTCTATCTTCCAAGTCCTAAAAAATACAACTATATTACTCCTTTAACACATCGTTGTTAAAATATATAATATATTATACCTAACACATGTAAATATATACTTATAAGCTTCAAACTTTATTACGTGAAACACCTAGCTTTCATAGCAGGATAACCATTATCCTTAACTATATTTTTGAGTTTATCCTTTATTGGTAACACATATAGCCCCTCGCACCTGATCCACATATAATGTTCACCCATTCAACATATCATCCTAATATTTTTATTGTATTATTCTATAATAATATATTCCATAAAAACCATTGCACGTCACACCTAATCCCTAATCTGCAATGCATTTAACTTGATGAATCCAAAACCACTATTACCCCCACCGTAAATAATAAAAATCATAATACCTAATTCCTATATTTTATAATATTTATTATCCCTTAAGCCTGGTCATATATAACCCTTAATCTATATGACTCATAAGATTCATAACACCCAACCCCTTTTAATCCACTTAGCCCATAAATATTACAACCACTTACCATATAATCACTAATTCTTATAGCCACTATTATTTATAACATCTAATATAAAATTTATCCCTTCAACGTATGAATCTGTGACATATCTAACACATCTAACATGTATATTTTATCATATCAATCCTTAAAATGTATAATTTATTGCCTCCTAAAGCTATATCCCTAAGCACTATAATCAGTAATTTTCCATAACACATATCACCCATGTAGTACCCAATATCTAAAACATATAGCTTGTATCAAAGTTTAACACATTTAACCTCCAGTACGACACCTAACACTTAGTGATACTATCAACCCCCAACAACTATAACCTCTAATTCAGCCCTGATAAACACTTACAATCTGTAACATGTATAACCTCAAATATTTATCAATATTTATCGCTAACACTTCAACCCTCTAACTCATGGTATAAAATTCCTACTAACTCTAGCACATTATGCATATAAACTATTGAAACATGTAAAAATCATCGAGAAGAGTTGTAATCTATAAGAGCCCATATATGATCCTAATCAACCATCAATCCTTAGGCTTACATTTTATATCTCCTTTCCCATAATACATAACTATTAAATTCTATAACACATATAAAATTTACCCATCTCATATCAACCTCTAACATTTGTGATCCTTTATCGACCCAAGAATATAATAAAAACCACTATAATAACTTTCCCCTAACTCATATATCCCTTGAAATTCCTGACCTTTAAGCCATACAACTCGTATTGATTCCTAACACCTATAAAATTTAATTTAACCTCTAAGATATATAACCACATCAAATCCTAAGAGTCATAAACCATTAGATATATCATTTCTAACCATGATTACTCATTCTTCCTAACTTTTTAATCATATAAATCTTAAAAAAAACCTTTAAAGAATATCCCTTAACCTATACAACTCATAAATCATATAATAATTTACACATGACTCCTCATAACTAATATATATAATCTCCAAGCTCCATCTCTGCTAACCCCTTTAACCCTACAACCGCTAGTCATCATAACCATTATAGCCCATAACCCATGCACTCTTAATATAATCCATGTAGCCCCTAATATACAATTGTGATAACATATATCCCCTAAAACATCTAATATGATAACTAACTCCCAAATATTATAATCCCTATAAGATTTAACTACTAAAATGTTAGTTATTGTAACACCCTTCTCCCATATTTACCAAGATAATTGGTTCACTGAGGTAAACATGTGACAAGAGGCTACTATGATGTGTTTCAACTCCCCATGTAAAGTTAAATAAGTGGAACCAACATAATGAAACCAAACTGACCTGCCACACATGCTACAATACCTTCGGGAACCAACCAACCCTTCTAAGTGGCCAACCCCTGAAGCAACTTGACATTTCACTAACCTAGACCCTCAATTGCTCCCATGAGAAGACATGCATGCGACTATGGCCTTTCAGTCACTCCCACAGAAAGGCATGCTAGAGACTGTGCAATTTTCTACTAAATATATGCTAGTGACCCTAGTTTATGTGCCACTTTTTTCATCGCCAAGACTCGCACCACTACCCAGAACTTCATGAAACCTTCAGAAATGATTAATAAGAGTGGAAAAAAACTACTAATGTAATCACTTGTATAGGTAATTAATCTTACCCTTACTATACATGACAACGATTTTGTCAAACATGTCGTAAATATGTAATCTAGAGGTCATTAAAAAAACAATGAGAATAAGGGTCTCATACCTATCTAATATTAGTAAAGAAGAATTGTTGACATATCACAATAGCTGCATTATCATCTATTAGGTAATACATTCATTTTCTAAAAAAAAAATTATAAGATGCATATATAAAGTGTGTCATAAAACATACTCATAACCAACATAAATAATAAGGATACAACAACCATAAAATACACATATAAGCCAATACATTTACACATGAAATACTAAGGAGAAGAAGCTTTGATTAATGAATGGAAAAGCCAACCAGATTTGGGACTTACACGAACCACCCAACAATATATTGGTTGAACCAAATGTTTATTTCAGCCAATCACCCTCGTGCCATATTTCAAGCATGAATGTGGGAATCAAAACTAAAAAAAACTAGGTTTCCTTAGGCTTTATTGCAATCCCACCACATTACTGGTCCCTCGACAAGAATGGATGCGACGAGATTTCTCCAACTACATGATGAGGAATTTTCCTCCCTCTTAGAGTCTAAGATTTATCTTATATCCTTCCATTCATAACGCAAGGATTCCTAGGCATATTTGAGATTCCACCCTCCAGGATTTACCATATATCATTCCATAAACTAGTCAAGAATTCCTAGGCTTAATCGAGGATACACACATTGAGTTTTTACAACATATCCCACCATTCACTGGTCAAGGATTCCCAAGCCTACTGGGGAACACAAAATCTAGTGTTACTGCAATCCCACCTTCACTAGTCTAGCGATTCCTAGACCTACTGTTCTTTCTCTTAGATACCATATCACTCAGTTTTGAAATGATTCAGCAATCCATCTTAACCAAATACAAGAGAACCCATCACACCATGGCTATCTAGAAATGGCAAGGAAATTTTGAACACCAATATCACATTTGGAAAATCCCATGTCATTGACAATAAGAGAACCAAATACACACATGCATGTACCATGCATGAAAATCGAAGCCTACAACTAATCCCACTATAGTAGCTTGATGTTTTCCTTATTTTCTTGATATTTTATTTCCTTTTCCTTCCTAGTCCTTCCTTTACTTTCCTTGATCCAATGCTAGAGTTTCCCATGAAAACTATAAGTTTCCAAGAGTGAGAGAGAGAGACAATAGAGAGAGAGCACCAAAAATGAACTTACATAAGGTACCAATTGATCCTCAAAATACTTTTTAATAAAGAGGCCTCTATTTTCTTCAATTTTTGATTATTTTCAATCATTTTCCTATGCACATGCAACCTATGGAATTTCACCTTCATTTTCTCCTAATTTCCATTATTCTTCATAAATAAATTGCCAAAAATGTCATTTTCCTTTCCAAAGCCTTTTCCATTGCCTTTTCCAATTTCATTAGCCATAATAAACCAAATTAACACCCACACTACGATGTTTTATCGAGAATTTAGCTTGCAATACATGTCCCATCACCTTGGTTATTATTTTTCCTTCATTAAATTTATTTACATGAATTTTTACCAGGATTTTTACAGTTATAACTCGGCCATAATAATCCTTTACCTAAATCCTTAGTCCTAGAACATATAAATATTTTAGGGACACCAAAATATCACCTTTATCACCATTCTAAAGGACACATTTTTAGTCATTTTGACATACTTCTTTGCCTATCTATTACCATCTCATTGTGTTTCTTCATGACTGTGCCATATTAAGATTACATGGAAAAGTAGTTAATTATGATTATTTTCCTTTGTTTTTTGTGAATTTGAAATGATTACTGTTGGTTTTGTTGATGATGGTTTTCCTATAACTCTTATGGTCGTTCTTATGTAGTAACAATAACAACCTCCTAGGTTAGCATACTTATGCAGGTCCAGGAGAAATTATGGAAAATGGGTTTTGTTCATAGGGATGTGGACATGGATTTACGTTATCTAAGTCATACCTAGGTCAAATCCATTAGACTCTAGCTCATGATATATAGGTCAAAATACTCACACTAGGAGTAATCAAGTGACTAAATTCAGACTTTATTTGTAGACAAATGAAGATGAATCTGCAAAATAGGTGACATGGGCTTTTCTCAAAACATCCCCTATTAAGTAAATCATAAGAGGCTTCTAAAAAATGTTCATGCATAGGGTGATACATGAATTTCCTTTAGGAACATATTTCTTATTACGACCATTGACCAACTTCAACCCAAATAGAAAGACTAGTTATCAACTGAAAAAACTGCAAGCTATTCTAAAATGATTTTATGATATATTAATCCAGTGTAATCAAATATCAAGTTGTTTTCTAACCAAAATCTTCCAAAAACAAGAAATCACAATATCTCGTAATGTGTCCATAACTATAATAGCCCATATTTGGGGGAATTTGTTTCAATTCTCCCCTTGTCTCATTGTATAAAATATGGATTGCGGATAGGCTGGGAAGGTTAGTTAAGTGAAGTTAGGTTAGGATGGAAAGGCATCATCATTCTCATATTGTGCATCTTTTAACTTTATTTCCAATCTAATGCAATCTCTACATGTTTGTGTCTTATCTCTGAGTTCCTAATTTGTGAGATGTTAATCAATAGACCCATGCTAGGGAGGAAAGGCCCTCCTCCTTGGTAGGGATCATTGTGTCAGTAGAGGTAGTGAAGTTAATTTATTTTTCACTTGTAGGTTATTGTACTTAACGTGTTGTTATTTAAATTCATCACTATTACAGATTGTTGTTGATAGACTTGTTGGTTAATTTAGTTTGCACAATATTTAGTGAACTTCATTGGTGTGTCAGTATTGATATTCTTAGATTGATCCTTCCTAACTTTTTGTTGCTATAGATTTAATTTTATTTTGGAAGTGTGATTTTATTTCCAACATTGTGACTAGTGAGTTATATTTATGCAAGCAAGGGTTTGATAGTGTGGTTTCTGTGTGATTTCCATTCTTTTAAGTGTGAAAAGTGGCATCATATTTTGGTTTCATTGTGTGTCAATTCTTGTAGAAGAATGTTTAGAATTATGAATTATCCAATGCTAGTTAAATTTTTGTCCCGCATATACTTTGCACGATAACCTTGAAATATAAATACCTACTCGCATTGGCAATTTATGTGTGAGTAGGATTGGTTTCTCTTCATTAAAATGAAAATTAGTATGCCCAACATTTTGACATCATTGTTGTGGAGGTTTTCAAGGGTGCAAGAGAATAATTGGAATTTTCCATTTTCTTAGATGTTGTGTTCATGAGTGTGTTACATTTTTTCTTGGTTATGAGGCGACAGGGATGTAAGATGAAAGCTAACAACCTGTGCATCACTACGATATATTGAAGTGGGCTCAAACACATAAATATTCAAGACACAGAAGTAGTATTTACTACAATTATTTTTTTTTTTGTAAATTTCATTCAAAGTAGTAAAATTTGTTCCCCCCGAATGTATTGACTATGTGCTGACATATTATATAAACTAGTTGTAAAATATTGTTGAGCAAGGAAGAAATGGTGCTTCATGGAATCTCTCAATGAGGAGTACAAAAGGTCCATCAGATTATTCTATTGAGACACAAATATTATCCAATGGTGAAGCCATAAGGGTCGAAATCAATATTTCACTCAAAAAATTCAAAACTGACATCATTAGCTATTTTTCGTCATAATTCATTTTTTTGTAGGAAATACAAAAGCAGGTTGAGGTTGAAGAAACACTGCTAATAATTTTCTCCAACTATAGGAAGAAGCACTCCCTTAGAGAGTGTCCACTTAACACTATGAAATTATGTTACATTTATGGGCAGGATCACTCAAAAAATAATTATCCATGGCTTTGAGGACTAAAATACGTTTTCAAGGAATTAAGTGAGGATACAAAGAATCCATCACAATACCGACAATCAGGTATGGCACAATACCCTTCATGATATTTTAATACATGGACTAACATTTATAATCCTCAATAAATTCCTTAGAAAATTTAGAATCCTACTATTCCATGGAAAATTCCTAGTCCTCCTCCATTTCAATATCCCACACTATTGTTGTAGTGGTCGTCTCCTCTGAGTTAAATATTTTTGTGCCCCCAAGGGTGGTTTGAAGCCTCCTTTCTAGGGCATTTTCCCATGCAAAATCAACTACCTATGCAACAACATTAGTTGAAACTCCGGTCTAATGCACCTCCTCTATGATCTCATCCACCTATGCAATCTAAACCAAATTGAAAAAAGAAGTTTGCACAACAAGTCGCAATAGTTGTCTTTCCCACTTACTCCCCCATTGAATGTAATAACATATATTTTAGATTAGGGAGAGTATCTATTTCAAAAAAATTCATGTAGGACCCCACCCCACATTTACCTACTTTTACAAGCTCACTAGGGCAAGCATCAGTTGTGAGTTACATTGTATGACCAACCCTCCAAGATTCTATTATAGAAATTGGACCTACTTACCAAGTTTTCCAATACTTCCTACAACACTGAGGGACATGTAAGCACACCATTAGCAACCTGATTCCACTGGTAACATTTTCCCTAAGTCTAGGCCAAGTGTTAAGGGAAGAGTGGTAGAATGTTTCTTGTGTAACTAGCCTATTCATCAACTAATCATCAACCAGGTGTCCTCTATCACATGGAAGATAATGCAAACATGGCATGTTGCCCAACTGTTTTGCAACATAGCATATGTTACTTTCCCCTATTTCATTAGCAATTCAAGGGTTTATGATATTATGAATAGAGTCATAACAAATAATTTTATTTTCTAGGAGAGTAAAAAAATGGATATAAGTAGCTTTTATTATATTCACTTAAAGATACAAGGATTTTGTTTTAGATTTATTTGTATAATTTTTTTGAGAAAAGAAATTGACGGCTAAATATGGCTAATTCGATCCATTTTGAATGGATACATGGTTCAACGAACCTAGTCATGAATTTTTTAGGACGTAAATTAAATTTAAACCGATAAGGGTCATGGAAGAAAGGTTTGGTTAGTGCATGGAGAAAATAATAAATTTTGTACTCCTTATTAGAATTTTCAATGAAATACAAGGAAGGTTGGTTTGAGTAGCAAGGATTCATGTCACAGTCTCTATTGGTAATGTGTTTCCTCATGTGTTGAATTTATTTTTCTAGTTTTTCATGCTATTTAGACATATCTCATGTTTGTTTTAACTATTAATTGCTTTAGAATTCAAATGGTTGTGGTTTGCATCTTTTTAACCAAGAAATATATGTATTTCTTTTGAGTCCTTCTTCACCCTACAATGAATTTATATCAAGATATCAACATCATGTCTAACTTTTCCTTTTTTAGATATAACCATCACTGTCATTTTTCATTGAAGAGTATCCCTAAGGTGAATTCATACCCAGTAACTTCCCACAACTACCTGCAACTCAATCAAATAAATGTGTTCTCTTGATTAACATAACTAGCTTAATATATTTTTGAGTCAACCAATTCATTTATTGAGAACCTCGAGAGTGATAGTCCTCTCAAAGGCTAAGACAAATAGAGATTAACTTAAATATTGTTTGTGGTTACCTTTGTAGCTCTTTTCTCAGCTTAAAGGGATTTCTGAAGTGCTAATAGGTCAAATCATTGAGTTTGGGTCAGAGATATATGTCATTAGATTCTCCTCGAAAATATGTTTATGTTATATGTGGTACACCTTAAGACATCTCTAGGTTTTAGAGATATTCACAATTGAAGTTGGTGACCCCAATTTCTGGGCTAAAACTGCAAGGGGTAGTGATATGACACCTCCTTTTATGGTCGTTAATAAATGAATTTTTTTATCACCATAATATTTCCATGTATAAGTTACATAACTCAAAGAACGAAAGACAATAAAGCAATCATTGATTTTGCAATCTTCATATGACCATATGCACTAAGCCAATCAATGGCTTCAAATTTTAGTTGAGCTTAAGGCAAAGAACATTATAAAAATATATATAATAATAATAAAGGTAATTGAGTAAATTAATATAATTAATATGATCTAGTCTCCTCCAGCATTAGGAAACACTTACTAATTTATAATTCTACTTCTATACATCATAAAAGTTAGCACAAATTCTCCTTAGGGCATAAGAAAAAATGTTCATAGCACTTATTAAATAAATTAACATATTAAAGAAATTAACAATTTGTATGTTTCTGTGGTGTAGATTTTGTGATTGAGGTTTCAGAATGTCCATAGTCTCCAATTTTTAGTCTATGTTTCAAGTCTTGTTCTAAACTCAAAACATAGTCTAAAAAATGGAGACTATGAACATTATGAAGCCTCTATCACAAAATATTAAGAAATTACTTAAGACTAAATATTCCTCCAACTTCTACCATAAATGGATCCCCCTAATAGCCCTACCTTACACTATAAAAGGAACCTCATCTAACTGTCAAAGATACATCAAACTCAACAAATCTCTTGTTCTAAAATTTCTGGTGGTCTTAGGCAGATTATCTGAGGAAAGGTTTCGGCCTTCCCGAAGTAGCTAGGGAAGTGAAATACATGGTCAAACTTGTGTGGATTGGACTCGAAAAACCTTCCTTCTAATCGACATTAAAAGGTGTGTTTTCTGATGACTTAATTATGTTTTCTTGACTTTTGAAATAGCGAAAAACCCATCATCTAAAGTTTCAAATTCTTAAGATCTTTGACGTTATTTTGTTAATATTCGCTTGCATTTATGATATGGATTTAGCCTTTAACTTCCAAATTTTGAAGATCTAAACCTTAAACTCGTTGTCCATCACTGAATTTTCAATCCATTCATTCTTTTGTTGAAATAAATTTAGAAGTATTATAAATAAGGTTGATCAAGAACTAATCATATGTGACAAAATTAGTCAAGAACATGAAAAATGTTGTGAGAATGCTTGAAGTATTGACGGAAAAAGACATATAGATTAATCATAGTCTATTCATCCACTCTAATATGAAACAATTATGAAAATCATTAGCAGGGAGGTTTTTTTATACATATTTACATTGATCTTTCTTCTCTAAGAGATAACTTTTGTACTAAGAAAGTTTTAGAAAAAAAAATATCGACATTCAATTATGTTCTTTGAATTAAATTTTTGGGAGATGAAAGTTGCTTTATAGTCATATCATTACCTTAGCATTTGTTGCAGTCTCTAAACATATACAATTTTGTACTCCTATACATTGACTTCTGGGATGTTGCAAACTTAAAGTTGTATTTCACTATAAAGTGGGCTTGTTTTTTAGTATATATATATATCTGTGTGTGTTTGTTAAAAAAAGTCTACAAAATGGTGGCATAACCTTAACTAGAAGTGATTCTTAACCATACAGTGAATTTTGAAGTTGAGACTAAGTGAAAATTCAAGTTATGTACAACAGTACTGAAGATAAGAATGTTAATAAGACTATGATGTGGTCGTTGATGTGAGAGTAATTCTTTATGTGACTTAACCTGGAATCATTGAATCACACATATCAATATTTTTACTGATACATCAATAACATTCCATGACCTCAAAATATGATATCTAGTAAGTACCTCTGATAGTGACATTTCTTATGCTTGACTTGAAAATAATTAATGACAAAGATATGAAAAAAGAATTTGACAAACAAGTCATAAAGTTACTTGACAAGAGTGATTGACTTATTGTGGCAGTAACCTATTAGAAGTAGCTTGAATACATGGAAATTTATTTAACATGACAATTGACATATTCAATTTAACTTGAAATTCACTATTATGACCCTTAGACTCGATACCTATAAATGACTTAGTAACTTAAAAAACCGGCCTAACTTGACATTGTACATGAAAAATGATGGTTTACTAACATAACAAGTTATACATATTTTGAATTTGACAAGTAGAACCTTTAGTTGACAATGACGATGATAACCTACAAAAACTTGAGTAACATAATTATGACCTTACAAGGGAACATGTTTCCAAGGATACATCACCTTCTTTCCTATATTATTGAAGTAACAATGGATAAGAATGTGTGAGAAGTGCTTAATAGTGAAGGAACATATTCTAGTAGCTCTTCATGGGAAAAGCTTGAGAGAAGTGGTAACATGTTATAGGGATGACCTGTTGCATCTAGGTTTGTGACATTCTCAGTCACTTGTATTCAACACCTGCAACAGTAAAGTGTGATTGGTTCAATGATGCAAAAATATTTTTATGAGCCTATGTCGATTACTCATTCATGAGTAGTATAGTGACAATATCAGTTTGGGTAGTAACAATGATGTACAATTCATAGTGATGTGCAATTGATAGTGATATACATTGCGCAACGACAATGAAATTCAGTTGAACAATAATAGCTTGATGTGTAGAATTATGAAGTGATCAATTTGTGGGAACAATAATCAATGGTTATCAGGATTCAACATTTGTTCCACAAATTTCTTACAACTATTCTACATTGATTCATAGTACAAGGGATGCAATGTGGAAATTATGAAACATGATCTATCAACTCTTTTGGGTGATTGGAGTCACCATGTTGTGGCCTGAGAACACTTCAGGGTGGAAGGGTGGTGCTAGGTAAAGTTGTGCCTTACATAGGTTGTTGTGGCATCCATTCAGTGGTGTCTGATAAACTAACAAGGCAAAAAAGAATCATTTACAACAAGAATAGGTTAACAGAGTGTCGAGGCACTCTTCAGGTCGTGGCATGGTCTACAGGGCGTTGGGGAGTCCTTCTGGTTGCAGCAGGATATTAGGGTTTAGTAGCATCCTACAGGTTGTGGCCTCTAAGTTAGGGGGTTGAATCATCCCTCAAGTGTAGCTAAAATATTCATGTAATTGATACTTTTTTAAAGAGAGAAGAAGGAAATTACTAGAGAAGTGTTCGATGGCTTCTGACTAGGAGGGAGTTTTCCACCTGAAAATATTTTTGTCCGTTGTTTTATATTTATGTATTTTTGTATGGTGTTATCTATTATGGATTATTGTTTATAATTATCTGAAGAATAATAATAATAATAAATGAAAATTAACTAATGCTCTAAAAAGGATAAAAAAGTGTTAATTGCTTAGAAATACAGATTCACCCCCCTCTCAGAATTTCCAACATAATTCCCCTGCCACGTATATGGGACTGATGAATGATACAGTCCATCATTATTTTGATAAAATAAAATTGATTTTCATGGATGGCATTATGATATATTCCAATAATGTTGAAGAACACCAGAAATATTTGAGAATAGTATTGCAAAAATTGTGGGAAAACCAACACTATGATAAGTTTAGTAACTATGATTTTTACAGAGACCAAATTCACTACTTCGGACATGTCATATATTATGAGGGCATAGTTTTGGACCTTGAGAAAATTAGTACCATCATGGAATGACCTAATCCTAATAATGTGGCTAGCATTCAGTATTTTATGGGGTTGGCTAGTTACTACTGTCGTTTTATAGAAAGTTTCTCTCAATTTGTCTACGCCACAACCTCCTTACAAAAGAAGTGAAAATTTTTTAAGTGGACAACAGAGTGTCAAAAAATATTTGAACATCTGAAACATTTGTTGACCACAACCCTTGTATTAAGGGTAGAAAATCCTGAGAAGGTATTGATTATTTGTACAGACGCCTGTAAAGAAGGTGTTGGATGGGTTTTAATGCAAGAAGTAAAATTCATCACTTATGAATCCTGCATGTTGAAATAACATGCAAAATGATATTCCTCTTATGACTTGGAACTCACAATTGTAGTTCATGTCTTAGATGTATGGTGGAATTACTTGTTTGGAAAGAAATTTCTCTTGATGATTGATCACAATAGCTTAATAATTTTAATTAAACAACCCAAATTAAATGCACGCAAATGTAGGTGGAACACATTACTAAGTGAATTAAATTGGGACATAAGGTGTCTTTAAGGGAAGGAAAATAATGTGGGTGATGCATTAAACTGAAAATTGCATTAGGTATATGAAGTTAATTACAGTTAGTCAAAACCAATTTTTTCCGAACAGATTAAAGAAGATGAAAATAAGGATCCTGAATATAGATTCCTATGGAAATATACCTATCAAGCGTGGAGTCTAGGAGAAAAATATGACTATGGCATAAATGGTGATAATATTTTGACCATTAGAGGTAGAATATACACCCCTAATCAAACTTCTCTTAAACAACTTATGATAGATAAATTCCACAAAATTCCATATGCTTCCCACTTATCTGGATTTATGCAAGAACACAATAAAATACAAAAAAAGACATAAAAACATAGATGTAGCAAAAAAAATACTTCCTTTAATTAATATTAAGTAACATAAATATGCTTACATACATAATGAAAATAAACTAGCTAGGGCGTTGGTAGCTTATCTCTGAGAAGAGATGTGGCAGGTATGGGCCTCTAAATTGTGTTACAATGAGTCTCAAAGGCCTATTTATTGTTTAGAAACAATGGAAACATTTAAGCATTCAAAAACCTAACTATAGCAGATGAAGCGACAAAACTATGGGCCCCGTTTAGTTAAATTGGTAAATCAACTTCCTGAGGACATCACTTTGGCATATGATCTCTGTTTGACGCACTCAATACCTTGATAGAAATATTTATCTGAGGACTAAAAATTTTGATGTGAGAAACATAGAAATAAATTCTATGTATTCCTTCTATATTTCTCTTAGTTTTCCCAAAAAAATGTCGTTTAGGGCATCAAAATGGCTCTGGAAGTTCATGACCTAAAACTGCTCAAAATAATAAGTTGTGCTGAAACTAAAAAAAATGAAAGAAATGATGGTGGGGATCCAAATGGAATAGGTGGGTGGCCACGAATATGCATGTGGATCACCCACCCAATATATCAAAAGTTATTTTATGCAATAAAAAATATTACTTTTGGAAAAGAATGAGAAAGGGAATTAGTGCATATCTCGCTAGGTGCCTGGAGTGTGAGAAAGTTAAGGAATAACATAAAAACCCTATCAGATTACTCCATCCACTACCTATAAAATAATGGAAGTGGGACATGATCATGATAGAATTTTTTTTATGTCTTCCCAAATCCAAGAAACAACATGACTCTATTATGGAAGTCGTCAACAAATTGAGTAAAACAACTCATTTATACCGAGAAAATCTACATACAAAATTGTTAAAATCACAAACATTTTCATGAAAGAGATATTTCAGTTACATGGTATACCAAGGGTGGTGAATTCAGATAGGGACGTAAAAATTACCTCGTCATTTTGGAAGGACCTTTTTATAGGCTTGGAAACATAGATTCGGTTCAGTAATTCATACCATCCTGTAATATTCCCAAATGGGAAAATCGGGAATATAGTGCATAAAGATGGAAATAGTAGTGTAAACATTACATAAAAGCATGAGACCAATATGGAGCCTTCTTATTCATCATAACAACAACAAACATGTATAATATAATGGGCCACAAAGTATATAACAAGATACAACAAGCCTTCAATAAAGAAATCCCTCAAGAATGAGGTGCTGCTACTATATCAAAATGCCAGAAGACTGCTACAATGCAGTCTTAGGTACACTGCTATAGAAAATGAAGATAAAAAATATGGATGGCTGATATATGACTAAAACTATACAAGAAATGAGGATATAAGCTCTATACAACCTCCAACAAAGAACCCAAGTGGGTTTTCAGAAATACACCAATATACAAGATATGAACCAAATCCCTAGGGCTGAAGATTCATTGCAGCAATACAACTGGAAAGATGTGGCTGATATGATATGAAAAAGAATGCAACCTCCTCCAATGGATCCTCTAGATTAAAGTTTGATCCCTTCACTTGAAAACCTCCTCTCCAAATTGTGTACTGAAACAACCCTTGCAACTCCTCCCTCAAATAACGTAGTCCAAGATAGAAACTACGGTGTAGGGGAAAATGATGAAGTGACCTAATGCCAAATTCTGAAATAAGGCTCAAGGGCCTTCTTCACTACCCTCCCAATGGAAGGAAACCTTCCTCCACTGAAAAACAGATCAGAAATCGCTCGAATGTATTCTCCACTGCTGCAACCTGCAACTCATCACATCTCTCAATAGAAACTATGTTTTACCACAAGACTAAAGCTTTGTCCTGATGCCTAAATGTGGAATGTATTTCAAATACTCTTCCTTATAGTTCACTCAAGGAAAGAGGTGGGATTCCTGCACGGGAAAACCCCGTGCTAAACAACACTGCAATCTTAGCTAAACATATGAAGAGAGCAAAAAGTCTAAATAGACCATAAATCTGAAATGTAAAGTACATAAACATAATGATCCATGGATGGTGTCATCTTCCATATATAAGTGGTGAGATTCCTCACCCTTGGCCCCACTCATTAAAGGTACTACTTCCATTCATGGAGTCTCCATCCCAAACTGCACTATCCCATAATGAATGCCACTCCTCCATGACAATGATATTGATTTGGTCAAAGTTGACCTAGTCTATGTGCTCCAACCTTTTCAAAGAAAAGGGTGCTTTATTAAGTTGCTAAGATGTCCTCCTTTCACATTAGCAGTGGTTTTATTCCTATTAAGTAGATTTATGGGTATCCATACCCTTTTTTTCATCAAACAAGGAAGAAAAAACAAAATTAATATTCCAACTAGCTCATGGCTAATTGGGAATATTATGGTCCTCCCCTCCCAAATGTTGCTTGTACTCAAGCAACTTAAAAGGTGAGTGTTGCAACTTTTCTCCTCCACCATTGGTGACACCTCCATTTGATAAGCTCTCCTCATAAGCCAAGTGTCTCCCAATCCATCCCTCCATAACATGCTCCTTCCAAGTTCTCATGAGATGCAAATAACTCATCCCACAAGGAAGCAAAAGATCCAATGTAGCAATCAGGGTTTGCCCAATGTTCTCCCTGAAACATAAAGCATAAGAAACATGGAGAATCTCTCTCCCAAAGGACAGATCTAATCCTTCCATCCTCCCCCAATTCATTCCCATTAAAATAATAATAACATCATCAATGTATGGTATCAAAACCAAGTATACATAAACAACCATATGAAAAAATGGAGGTGGATCATAGTCCCGCATGTGGAACTAGCATATTAAATCTCTTGACTATGTCAGATCATGATATGGCAACTAGTTTCTCCTCCACTTACTTGCTGCCATAGTCTTCTCACATGCTTTGAGAAGGTGAGAGATGTTTCATGCCTTTGAAGTGCACCCTGAATGGTAAATCATCTTCCTATATCGTCCTAGGGAGTGGCCATGCTCAACACTATTTATGGCCCAAATTTTGCCATGATGTTTATAATGAATAATGCTCCTACTTGGAGCAATGGCCTGGAGATATATAGTAAAGGAATGAAAATAATCATAAAGTGAAAAATTATGCATATAAACATGATCCTTACCGTAAACTATGCTCATACCAATGGAGTGTTCTATAGATAGATCCCCCCTCATTCCGAAAGAGGAAAGAGGTGGTTGTGATAACTCATTCAAAGAGTTATGTATCTCCTCCATCTCCACATAGTCCATGCATCTCTTCAAATGCTGATATATCTCCTCTTCAAATATTTCCCAAGTATATCCCTTCATGATGGGATGTTATGCTCTCATGGAATAAGTATGGCTGAAGAGAAAATATTCATGTGCTGCATGTAGTAACTTCTCCTTGATCTTGGATGCTCTGGATAAGTAGATGACCTCATCTCTGACTAAATAACCCTCCTCTAATAGCTGGTCATCAATTATCATAAAAGGAAAAATATCCTTGGAATAATACACCAAAGGCTAGGATTTCTAATATGGATCTATCCTCCATAGTGACGGTGATGATGATCTCTCATGTAGAACATCTGTCATATGGATGAACTCCTCTTTGAAATCTGCCATGCCAAAGTCACATACTGGGATGCCACTATCCTTCTTATATTGCTCCTCCTGTAGCTTCTCATGATCAAGTAAAGATCGAAGATTTTGGAGGTTAGTCTTCCATGGGAAGCTATCACCTATCCAAAACATCCTGAGTTTGGCCAAAGAATGCATGAGTGGCCACCATCCTCTACCATGAGTGGAATATTTCTCTGCAAGTGAGAACGTCTTCTAAGCCTCCAAATTCATGGAATAGTCACCTTGCACCATGATGGTGCCATCCTCCATCCCTATATCATCCTCTCTCAATGCAAGATATGGTGTGATAATGGGAAATGATGATGTTGGGAGAATTTCTCCCTCCTCCTTGAGTTTACCCAAGACTCTCTATATTGTACAATGACTTGCCAATTCTCCCACTCCTCGTGGACCTATGAGTGATGCAACATGTTCTGAGACATCCTTCATAAACTCCTCATTAGGTTTCCTCCCAAGTGGTTGGCCACAAAATAGCGATGTCCCATGGACCAAAGTCATATACATAACATATGGGATTGTTAGGTCCTTGCTTCCAATACGCAAATCCAGCCATGTTTTCTATGTGGAAGTGTTCTAATACTTTGGTGCTACTCTCAATGATGCAAGAGTCCCTCCAATAGGAGAAAATTCTCCCTTGTCACCTTCTGGTGGTGGTGGATCATCTCATGCTATTCCGGTGTTGTGACCTCCTTCTAGGTCTTCTTCTTCTTCCACCTCATCATCTGAAAATACCTCTATATTGTGTGCCTTCCCTACTGCACAACTATGTCTGGGTGCCCGTGATTCTTGGCATGTGAAGCAAATCTTCCTTCTCCTCAAATCTCTTATAACATCATCACTAAGAGGTACTTTAATTTGACTCTCCTTTGAAAGAGAATCCTTCTCATATTTTCTCTTTGATGGAAAAGTGGGCTTTTGCTGAAATTTTTCCTTTGCTCTTAGCAAGGCATCTTGTAGATATCTAGCCCTTTCAATGGCATCTTTAAGGGTAGTGGGCTTGGTAGACTTAACCAACCCATGAAGAGGTTCTGCTAACCCATCAATAAACATATAGACCCTTCTTGCTGTGATAAATTAGGAACCATAATAGACAGTTTTAGAAATTTAGATATAAGTTTTTGGATTATGTGATTGTTTGAGCTTTACTAGCCCCATGAAAGATGCCTCCGAGTCTCTTCAATCAAACCTATCGACCAACCTCCTTGTGAAATATAAATATGCAGTCACATTGGCATGAACCAATGTAGACAAGCCATGAAACACCAATCATGTGCCTCACCCTCAAGGTTCAGCACTGCTATCTTGATGGACTCCATCTCTAGTACTTGGTTGAGTTAGAAGTAGATTTCTAACTTCTCTACCCATGACTTGGTAGTGCATTTACATGACCCATCAAAGTTGGGTAAGAAAAATCTACCCATAGTTCGGTGTAGATCATGATTTTGTATGAATCCTCCACCTCTATTGTGATGTCGGGGTCCCCTATTGTCCTTGACCTAAAAAAATTCTTGAAAACTAAAGTGATCCTTGAATCTCTGATATTGAGACTCATACTCCATCAAATAGTCTTCAAGAGTTTCTTATTCTTCAAACCCTCCATTTCCCACTGCTAAGAATGTAGGCATTGTACAGCATTGGGAAACCTACTGCTTCACTGGTTGATCACTCCAGTGATGAGAAATGTCAGAGCCTTCACCATGTAAAAACCCTTTAGGGGATTCCTTATGTCTATCTATCCTCATATCCTTTATTTCTCTAGAAATGTGTTGCATAGTTCGAAGAAGAAGCTTTGGATACTCCTTCTCCTCATCTCCTTCTGATAAAGGGGTTTTACCCTTATATTCCTTATCATATGTATAATCATACTTCTAGTTTCTTCTTTTGAGATACCTCCTCTCTCTATCTATGAGAGGATATCCTTCCTTTGATGACATATTGGCTTAGGATGCACATGCTGAGCAAATATTATGCTCTGATACCACTGTAATATTCCCGAATGGGAAAATCATGATTATAGTGCATAAAGATGGAAATAGCAGTGTAAACATTACATCAAAGCATGAGACCAACATGGAGCCTTATTATTCATTATAAAAATAGCAAACATGTATAATATAATGGGCCACAAAGTATATAACAAGATACAACAAGCCTCCAATAAAAAAATCCCTCAAGAATGCCATGCTTCTACTATATAAAAATGCCGAAAGACTACTATAGCAAAGCCTTACATGCACTGCTACAAAAAATGAAGATCTAAGCTCTATACAACCTCCAACAAAGAACCCAAGTGAGTTTTCAGAAATACACCAATATACAAGATATGAACCAAAGCCCCAGGGATAAAGATTCACTGCAACAATACAGCTTGAAAGATGTGGTTGATCTGATATGACACAAAATGCAGCCTCCTCCAATGGATCCTCTAGATGAAAGGTTGATCCCTTCACTAGAAAACCTCCTCTCCAAATGGTGTACTGAAGCCACCCCTACAACTCCTCCCTCAAATAACGCAGTCCAAGACAGAAACTACGCTGTAGGGGAAAATCATAAAGTGGCTTGATGCCAAATGCTACAATAAGGCTCAAGGGCCTTCCTCAATATCCTCCCAATTGAAGGAAACCTTGCTCCACTAAAAAATAGATCAGAAATCACCCGAATGTATTCTCCGCTGCTGCAACCTGCAACTGAGCACATCTCTCA
Organism: Pinus albicaulis; assembly: GCA_034641835.2. Lineage (NCBI taxonomy): Eukaryota > Viridiplantae > Streptophyta > Pinopsida > Pinales > Pinaceae > Pinus > Pinus albicaulis. Next base: position 151,830 of record JAXQQM020086930.1, on the reverse strand, counting down.
AAAGAAACCGCGTTGTACCACAAGACTGAAGCTTTGGCCTAATGCCGAATGTGGAATGTAGTGATAATAGTCTTCATTAGAGGTAACTCAAGGAAAGAGGTGGGATTCACACTCGGAAACACCCTGTGCTAAACAACACTGCAATCTTAGCTAAAGAGCTAAAGAGAGCAACAAGTCTAAACATACCATAAATCTGAAATATCAAGTACATAAACATAATGATCCATGGTTGCCATCCTCTTCCTTGTATAAGTGGTTAGCTTCCTCACCCTTGGCCCCACTCATTAAAGGCACTACTTCCATGCATGGAGTCTCCATCCCAAACTGCGTTGTCCCATAATGAATGGCACTCCTCCATGACATCACTGTTGATTTGGTCACAGTTGACCCAATCTATGTGCTCCAACCCCTTTTCACACACAAGGGTGCTTTATTAAGCTGCTAAGATGTCCTCCTTTTGCATTAGTAATGATTTAATTCCTATTAATGAGATTTATGGGTCTCCATACCCTCTTATTCATCAAAAAAGGAAGAAAAAACAAAAATTAATATTCCAACTAGCTCATGGATAATTGGGAGTATCACACATCCTTAGGGTGATGGGGAGATTAAAGGAGTTAATAAAGTAATGGAGGATATGTTAATAATGTGTATAATGTAGCAACCAACCAAGTGGGAGGAATACCTCAACTTAGTCGATTTTTATTATAATAATAACTATCATGAGGCATTAGGAATGCACCCTTTGGAAGTGATAAATGGTAAAAGATGTCAGATACTTACCAATTGGAACAACCCTGAAAACAAATTAGTGTTACCCTAATAGTCAAGAAGGAGCACACAGTCAAGAAACTTCTGTAAAATTTGAAAGTTGGCTAAGATAGACAGAAAGTGTATGTAGATAAAAAGAGAGCCTATAGAGATTTTTTTATAGGATATCATGTGTATATACAGGTGAAACCAGAAATGAGTACCTTGCAATGGGGTATTTTTTCAAATATAGCACCCCACTATTGTGTATCATTTTAGTTTCTCGAAAGGATTGGGCATATAACATATCGAATCACACTACATATCCATATATGGGTCCATGATGTGTTCCATGTCTCATTGTTAAATAAATATGTGTATGATCCTATACATGTAATTAAATAGAAAGGTGTACAGGTAAATATTTAATTTTATTTATTCAAATTTGTAAATGATTGTTATAAAAATATAAGCTAACAACAAGTTGTGTATGGCATAGGTTGAACCTGACGGATAGTTCCTTGTAGTTCCTCTACGTATTCTCGAGCAGAGAGAAAAAAATAAACAGAGGTAAGTTTTCAACCATGTTAAAGTGAAATGGAAGAATTTTATCCCAGAAGAGGCCACCTGGGAGGGCGAACAATCTATGCAAGAAGAATACCCTCGCCTGTTCCAAAGGGCTAAAGTAAAAACTAAGGACGATGTTTCAGACGAGGAGGGGAAGATGTAACACCACATGGATGCAAGTTTACTGAAGAATATTTTATTTTTTTCGTTTAATAAAAGTTTAAAGAACTCTATTATTAAGAGATAATACTTTTTGTTCTTTAAAAAAAATATATGACATGTTTTGGAAATCATGGGAGAGACCAAACAAGAAAAAATGAATTTTATAACCACCAAAAATTTGAGAACAAATAATTACCCATATTTTCTCTCTTCTAGTGATGGAAAATAAATCCTATCTGAATGGAAATCTGGGGAGATAATAACAATGAGAGGATAGAGAGAGCTATAGGAAAAATGGGGAAAATGACCTACACAAGATGTTGTGATGTTGGACAATTTGTTGTCAGAACAAGGAATTATTGAGGTAGAGATAGGACCAGTGGAACCCTTTTGAATAATCCCTAAGTATCATACCCTGAACTGGAATGTGTGGTCTTGATGTTCATAGGGAAGACTACTCAATGGTTATGTCTTCTTGAACTTTCTGGAAGGAGAAAGCTCAGGGGGAGACTGGACGTCATTTGCAGTCTCATGGTTGGGTGGGTTTTTCTATTTAGAGTTGATTTTTCCAATGCTTGATTTCCCTATGAGATAACTATGGTGAGTTGTAGGCTCACATAGGGACTTGTATATACCAAGTTTTCATAGTATCCTTATCCGATGTTGGGCTTCCTCCATTGATATATAATGGAGCCTTTGTGTGTACATTTACATAAGTGTGTGAGTAATTCAATACTCTTACATGGTATCATAGCGGGAAATTCGTTCCTTAGTGATTTTTTTTTGGAGTTTCATAATACTTTCGTGATCTGATTGAGTGATAATAGATTCTATCTAATTTCTTGGATCATGGGTTTTTGTTTGTATTTCATGATCATAGAGATGTATTATGTATATCTACAACTTCCCATTATTAATGGTCGGATCCACATATCTCTCGTGTTTTTTTGTTGCAAATCGTTGTAGAGTTATACAACCTATTTTTTGGTCAAATTTTTCATTGATATAGGAATATATAGTTTTTCTCTTTCTCAAAACTAAGAATTCCATTGGAAGTACGCTAATAGGCAATTTTGGTTTTAATGAAAAGATGAAAGGCGTTATGGCGGTGTTCATTTCTGTGTTGAAGAAGGGAATAATTTTGAATTATGGATCATCCTTTGGAATCGATCCGCTGAGTAGAAATATTATGTAATGGAGGTTAAATTAGAGATCAAGAAAACTTATTTTATTCCTAGATCCAAGCTGCAGGATGAATACTATGAAGCATCAAAGTCTGAGTTCCTTAATTGGTGGTAATCTGGGGTGGTGTTTCTAAACATTCTTGGATATACTTTCAATGAGGCCATCCTTCTAGATTTTTCCGACGTGTGAAAGGTCTCTCCTTCCCTTCCTAAAATTTGGTCAAGCGAAGAACCTCACGAATATTCCTCGACATAGAATATCACTTCCAGTAAATGTATCCCATTCTATTGCAGTAAGCACAAGGTTGCATGTAAGTTGACGTCTTTGTCTCAGGCATCTCACCTATTGAATGGTTTCAATGCAGATCAGGAAATTGTTTTCAAATCTACACCTACAGTCTAGAGAATGCCACGTTGGATTGGTAGACCTTTTGGGACCCATAATTTCTTTCTTATTGTTGTCTTCAGTGCAAATAATTTGTTGGCATGTTAATTGGTTGATTGTGGTCTTATAGTTTTAATTTTCAACACTGTTTGGAGGCCACGTTGTGAAACCTTATCTCAATTCTTGTGTTTTCCAAACAACAAGCGTTTGTAGGTTTTGAGAATGCACCTCCTTTTATTGCTCTAATTCGTTTCACCATATTCATCTTCCTCTTCATCGGTGAGAGAAATTCTATTATAACTCATTGAGGTGGATCAGCTTAAACAATTATCTTCCACTGCCATAGACATAGAATTTTCCTCTGTTTCCTCTTGCTGCCTATATGGTACGACCCCAATAACAATATTCTCATTCCATCAGTGTTCCATAGAAGTTTAAACATGTTTCCGTATTTTTAATTTACCCTTACTACAATTATTTTAAAAGGAAAAGAACGAAAATCTATTTGGATAGAATTTTTTTTACTAAGCACAAATTATTGAATGGGTTAAAAATAGGTCTTTGGGCATGTATTTCTAGTATTAAGAGATATTGTATATGATGATCGTTGAAGAATGGCCATATGTCAATTTTTTTTATGTATTTGGTCTCTTTATGGTTGGTGTTTAGAAAATGCCTAGTCATGTTAATCTAGCTTGCTTGGCCTTAATTCTATTGCGATTGAAGGAATACATATATTTCTATTGTCATAATTAGTCTTGTTTATCTTTTGTGGCTAGTAGAAACACATTTTTCAACCTTGTGTTTTCAATATGGGTAAAATAATGTAGGATCTTCATGAGAACAAGGAATCAGATGAACTACGTAAAGAAGTCATATAATTGAAGTTAGTTGTAGATTTATTGCAAGAATAGAATGCAACTCTTAAAAATAGGTTGAAAACATCCGTAGCTGAGAAAAATAACAAGGTTGACCATTTGGAATCAAACATGGGAAAATATTTATAGATTCTTGCAGATTAATTTCAAGAAAATATTGATCTCCTTGATGGCTTGCAGGATGAAGTTGAGTCTTTTTCTAAATTAAATTTGAAGAATAAGTTGGAAGAGATAAAAAATCAACACATTATGGAGATTGAATGCTTAAAGGAAACAATGTTCAAGAAACATCGATTTTTGTCCCAATAATTAAATCAAAAATATGTGGTCATTCAAAAGCTACAAGAGTCTAAGAAGCAACTTTAATTGGAAGTTAGTCATCTTCATAAATTTGAGATGGAGACAATTGATGAACCAAGATCTGCTTCTTCGAAACTTGGTGATGTTGATTGTTAGAATATTGATGCAAATAACCATGGCTCATTACATGCCTTTGTCACACCTAGCTTTTAAAATCATACTACTTGTATTGGATCCCAATTATTGAGAAAAATGGGATACACCAGAGGAGGACTTGGGAAGAATCGACCGGGAATTATTTCTCCTATTAATCCTGTAGTGAAGACATCATGAGTATGTCTTAGATATGATCCTGCTACTACCTCATGATCTACATCCAACTGTGAGGTACTTGAAGAAAATTATCCTGTTGATTATGATAAACATATCAAAGACATGGGTGCACATGTCATTCCAAATGACAATGTTGTTGCACTCAAGTATGAGTCTGTAGAGGAAACAAACAAACCATCTACACATCCTTAGCATGAGAAATTACCCAAGCATCAACATTATTGGTTAACTAGTAGTCTAGTATTCAAATTTTTACAAAAGATACATGAGAGAATGAATCATCGACTAGTGCCGAGAATTAAGATCATTTTTTTATGGGTCGATGGTTGTTCATTGCATCAATTGAAGCAATTTTTGAAGAATTGATATGGTCATGTTGCATAGGTTGTTCATTGTTGATTCCCATTGTTCCCTGAGTTGTATTTCAAGGGGGGCGGGGGCGGGAGTTACTGACAATGGAGACTATTGATTCTCACTTCTCTCGTGATTATGTTGTAGGGTGGGCTAATTAGATGGTGACAAATATTGTTGTCATTTTTTATGTTTCATCATTGTGATGACGACAATGTTAAAATAATTTCAGGAGTGTTTTTGTATGTTTGTCAGCCAAGTTTCCATATTTACATGCCTCATTGGTTGTTTCTTAGTTAATGGTGTTGCTTATGTTTGAAGCCTTGTCCTTTTTTAACGACGTCAATTTTCTCTAAAGCTTTCTAGGAGAAGTTGACAGTTTTTTCCACCCATGTGCCTCTGCAACATTCCTACTTCAGATATTTATTCACCTCATTGAGTTTTCATAGCTCTCATCTTTAGAGTTTTGGTACTTCAGCATTTCATACATCTTCATTTGGATTAGGATTATGTTATTTCCATTCAATGGATCGTTATGGGATCTACAATTTCAGCTCCATGATAATTTGAGCACTAACATATTTCTATTTTGGGGGGGGGGGGGTTGGGTTTCCTACACATTTTTCTCTATTTCTCCACTTATCGGAGTTTGTACATGGGTAACTCATCCGGCCTGGTTGTTGGGAACCATTATTTTTTTTCTTTCTTCTTTATTTATCCCCTATGTTTCGCTTAAGGGGGGAGTGGTGTTAAAGGTGGGTTTTCCAACACTTCATTTCCCTATGAGCTAAGTATGGTAAGCTGTAATCTCATATAGGAACTTGTATTTACCTAGTTACCATAGTTATCCTTATTTGACACTTGGATTCCTGCATTTCTATATAATGGAGGCTTTCTATGTACATTTACATAAACTTGTGAGTAATTCAATACTCTTACACAGTATCAATGGTGGATTTTTTTCACAAATGAACCAAAACTCAAATAAGTACTATTCTGGAATGTCTTTAAAGAATTATTTGTTATTTTTCCTAAAGAGAGGTATTTTTTGGTGTTGAATAATTAGAGAAAGAGTTCCTTTAAGAATAATTGTAAATTTCTATGTACTGTATAAATTTCTAAAAAATCATGATTAATAATTCAGTATGTTATGATAATTGTATTATTAACCTTGTATAGTTACCAGGAAAGAAATATTAGTCATAGAATCTAAGGACAAAAATTTCAAATTGGAAGGAAAACAGGTCTTTGGTAGGAAACAAAATAAATGTATGTATAGTTATCTGAATGTGTGCAATTAGGAATTCTAGGAAATTATTTTTCTACAAAATAAGTACTCAAGCAATGACCAGACAAAGACTTCAAAAAATGAAGTTCAAGTTCGGATCTTGTATAGGCAGTACAGAACTAAAGAGGGAATTATTGGTTATAAGTTTTGAATTAACAAGTAGACTCCAGAACGAGTTCTAGAATTTCCGTATAACCTAGCACTAAGCTTTAAGTTTGGAATATATAACAACATGAAAAAGGAAAACCATGGAAAATATATGAAACCAAACCTTCTATAAATTTGAGGGAATAGGGTTTGTAGTATGGATATTAGACCGAGTTTTTTTCCTCATAAATGCTTTCTTTATTTGTAAAAAAATGAAATTTAATGCAAGAAGAAATAGGGGGTGAAGCCCAAAATTTAACATTTTTTAGACACAATAAATAGATAAATTTGAGACATAATGAAAACCTATATATATATATATATAGACATATATATAAAACCTCTTGTACATGAAAAACTTCTCTTTTAAATAAATAGAATTCCAAAAATAATTGTTCCATATTACATAACCCATTGGAAGCCCAGAAAAGATATCGCTAATATTCATATAGTCTTACTTGGCAACATTCGGGGCCATTGTTCGATGTCAAAGAAAAGTAAATTACATGCAGATATAGGAGAAAATTAACCCAATTTTAGGTAAACCATCAACCGAGATACCTCGGTCGTGCCAATATTGATAAGGAAATGCTACATAAATCTCGTAGAATCATCGCTAAAGTAACACCCTCTGACACAAAAAATTTATTTACAAATTAATCCTCCATATAACTCAAACCATGACCTCTTGACATAGGGGATTTTTGAGAGAGAGAATATTGGAGTTGGGAGTTGTAATAACGTGCATTAGTGGTTCAATTTCAATAAAAACTAAAGGAGGCACCCAACTGCAATGAGAAGGTTGAACCAACTCAAGAAAAAAAACTAACCTGCACTCCACAACCAATATGCATTTGACATAGTTAGTTAAGGGTTCAAAATCCGAAAAGGTAAATAGACAACAATTTCAATATAAATGTGGTAAGGCTTACTTGGGGTTATAATAAACCTGGAGTCGTAACCCTACAATTGAAGAAATTCTTTCAACAATTTGAGATTTAAAAATAATGAACGGAGAAGGTCATTATTCCCATAGCAGTATTTTTACCTACCTTAGTGCTTGAGTCCTCTATCCTTTTTGGGTTGAAAATAATTCCATTCTCTGAAGAACCAGCAGGAACCCGTATAAATTGCTGTGAGTGTATCAGAGAAATAAATAATAAGAAGCAATTCCATAACCCACATCATAATAAACTGTAGCAGAAGGTTGGATGAGGGTTTTTCTCAATAGAAAATATTGGAATAAACCCTAGCAACCTCAACGCCACGAGAAAGCGCTAAAACCCTAACCTCGATCGACGAAACGATGGACGGATCTAAGTCTGGGGGGGTGATTTCATTATCGCAATTATGCAATGATCAATCACCATCAGATCGAAGTCTCGGTAGGTGGACGTTAGGAAGGGAACCAGGTGTCAGAGCAAGATGATGTGTTTAATGCACTAGACCATAAATATTTGAACTAGATTCATTATGAATATGGTATCCACTCAAATAATGAATGGTAATGTCTGCAAGTCTGATGTGGAAGCTGGGGATTTCTCAGACAATTTCAAATCCATCCTCGTCCATTTAAAAAAAATCAAACAATTTTCATTTTTTAAATACCATTATATGTTTAGTCCTTTCCCTTAGATGGTTTGTGCTTCCATGGTAAGATGGGAGTATAATTTATATGATTAAAAATAAATTTTTTTGGATAGTTAACCATAATACCCTAAAATTAATCCAAGTGTAACCTAGGAAATGTGATGGGTTATATTTTTTTTTATGTTACTTTACATGTGCTGATATATGGAAAATTATATATGTGTGTTTTGAAGTTATGATAAAGATGTGTAATCCATTCAATTTTTTATATAAAATTTATATGCAAAATTTAAAAAAATAATAATAAATTTAATATATGTTATATGTTGGGGTCCTGTGATTTGGTAGATTGGCATACCAAATGACAAGGCAACATGAAACCAATCTTTAGATTTCTAGGACCTAGCCTTCCTAGACTCAGAGAGGGATCTCTCAAATTGTTTTACAAAGGATGTTTGCTTGTTTTCTTTTTAAAAGGGTTTATTTTAGGCTAGTTATGAAGTATGATGTTTGTTGTTTGTTTTGGTTGGGTATGATAATCAAAGAGCATAGATAGAATTGGAAAATCTCTAAGTCATTGGGAAATGGAGTCAAATTAAAGTCATGATAAGTTCATAAATGGATCGAGGAGTATCATAGGGAAAATCTAACTTGGCCGGTGGATCTTCAAAGTTTAAAGGATAATGAGGTGAATATTAAGGGTGAGAATGTAAAGTAGGACAAAGAGAAACTAAGAATTCTTTATCATGTACTCTAAACAAGAAATATCTTTCAAGGTATCTATTTTGAAGCAAGCCAAAGGACAGGGCAAACCAAAAACTTCTTTGGACAGACTTTTAATAAGAAAACCTTTTAGATAACAATCCAATAATCAAAAGACTACTTTCAGATACGAAAACACATAAGATAAACAGTAAAAGTAGCCTAAGATCAAATAGAAATAATCTAATTTGCTTTTGACCAACTCCTTAGGAATTTTTAAAGCAAACTTTTGAGGCAGTCTGGAGAACACGGCGCACCATATACTTCCCTGGTTTAGAATCTACTAAGCATACTTTGAAAATATCTATAAATAAAATCCTCAAGTTGTACTCAAAGGAGCATGGACTCACCATTTAATTTCCTGGTTTCACTCTATTGAAATCATTCCTAAAAACAACCTCTCAATCTGTACTCAAAGGAACATGGACTTACCAAAAGGGAAACTCCTTGGTTATAATATATTGAATTATTTATAAAATCACAAGCTAGGTGGAACTAGAGGAAAATTAAGAATCCTCCAATCAGACCTTGTAGAAGAAAACATTAAGACAGAGAAGAGTAAATAGAACTATGGTTCTTTCAAAAGACATTTTTTAGCCTAAAACTTTTACTCTACTGTAACAAAGAAATATGGAAACATAATGAAAAGAGGAAATAACAATAACAGATAGAAGCACTTCACCAACATCCAAGCTCAGGGATCCAGTGATCTAGCCTCCTCCATCAACAAAAAAATCAGGACATCCACAAGTTCGAAGACATCAAATTTCCTTCAACTTCCAAGAGACTATATTACTTCAAAGAGTCATCAAGTTCCAACAATACAATGAGTTTAAATGCAGTATTTATGCTACAAATAAGGAGGTGAGGTTAAGATAGGGTTTGAGTGTCATTTATTACAGATTAAATGCATTCCTGACCTTCAAAACCATGCAAGGACTAAGGCAGGAATATCTGCAGCTACTTCACTGTTTCAATAACTTTGTCTTAACTTCTAAGGAAGAATAGGTGAAAAGTTTGACTTTAAGGCTTATCCTTAACTATTACAATAACTTCCTTGACAGATAAAATATCTTCTGACTGTGCAATAACTGCTAGTTTCCTTTATTGAAAGAAATAATGTTGTAGGTGACAATTTTGTCTTTGGAGGAGTAATTGCCTCTTTGCTGAGTTTTTTGAAGTTGCCTTTGGGTTAATTTTCCTTAGTTTAATCACAAAACTCAGTATTAAGGCCTTTAACCTTGATTTGTATTTAATAATCTTCCTTACTATCTTTTCTCTATTTCTTCTTAATAACTGTTTTATTCATTTATCCTTTATCCTTTAAGCTTTAGCCTTTATCCTTTAATCATTTTTTTTCAAGGGTTAATATTCTATTTATCCTTTTGTTCTTTATTACTTCACTGTTTCTTCCTTTATTTGCTTGTCTATGTGCAAGGAGGTTTTCTTCATGTGTTGGGGGGTTCCTGATCGATCGATGGTCATGAGTCATCATCGATCAAAACCTGAGAAATGGCCCTCTCAACTTCATAATTCAAATTAAGACCCCTGGATCATCATCTAGAAGGTATTTAATCATTTGAATGACCCTCTAGACATTACCTCCATTAAACCTGCAAACATACAAACAAACATTAATTTGAAAACCTGCGAGAGTGGATTAAACTGCATTTTTTGGGTTTCTAAGGGTTTCAGAGCGATCTACAGAGGACGAGGGGACACAAAGGGAAGGTTCTGTATGCGGAACTGGGTGGGAGGATGAAGAAATTTGAATTTTCTGGCGCAGGAGGAGGAAGGCGGTTTTGGGAAAATCATGGTGGTTTATCGCACGGATATAGGGTAGTAAGTGGTTTTGGACCGGGGCTGCGAGATACCACTTAGCGTCAGACACATGTCCAAGGCTAAACCACCTTTTTCGCATGGATTGGGGCTGTTAAACCTTTTTTTTAAAACCTATGAAATATTAGATTCGAGCCGTCAAATCTTGAGAAATGAGATCAATGGTGCGGGAGGCTTCGGGGACCAAGGCGCATATTTGGGAGGTGGGGCCCAGGTGTGATGATGTGGCAGAAATTTTTGGGTGGTGCGGGGTTATGTAACATATGGGCGGAGTGATGTGATGACCTTCAGATCAGAGCTCAAGGCTCCAGATCTATGGTGGAGATGTCCTGAGTAGGAAAAATAGAAAGGAGGGGGTCTGCTTATTTGCATGGTGGGAGGGTTTTAGGGATAGGCAGAGGGTATGGTCCTGTGGGGGTAGAAGGGACCGGGGGTTGGGAAGGAAAGGGGCTTAGGAGAATAGCGGAAGGTCGGTGTCAGGTTTGTATGAGTGAGGGGGCTAGGGCTTAAGCAGATAGGGGCTTAAGGCCTATATTTGTAAAAAGGTGGGTTTTTATTATAAAAATAGAGTTTTTATAAGGCTTTTAAAAGGCCCGATAGATTCAAAAGGTTAGATTTAAACAATATAAAAGGGAACTTTACATTGTTTTAAGGCTCTTTAGAGGAAAATGGTGAATAAGGGGTGATTACAAGGGTTTTTAGATGGAAAAAAAAATGGATTTCGACGGGGAAAAAGGTGATGAATGAGGGTGTAGGTCGGGTGAGAAAATGAGGAAATGAGGCCCAAAAAATGGAATTTCCTGGGAGTGGCAGGGTGAAATTTTGGGAAGGAAAAAGATAAAGTTTATAGTAAATCAATTACGATTTAAGATAATCAAGGCAGTGAGATTTCTAGAACTCACAATGTTTCTTCAAATATTGTTTCTAAAAATCTAGGCTTTACAACTTAGTCATCTTTTGATATCAGCAAAATTACTGATCACTAATAGTGGCTCCACTTGGAGAGGGCATCTTTCCTTTCAAGGTGTCCAAAACCTCAGTTTATGAAATCTTTGAGTTTTAGCAGATCAGTGCCTTGTCCATTGGGCATATTTTTCCTCTTTTCATTTGCTAATATTTCTCTTAAAAGAAAACTTTTTTAACAATTTGCAATATGTGATTTCCTCTTGACAGCATTTCTACTTACCCAGTCCTACTTGTCCTATCATTTGTTCTTCTTATTTGAGTAAATTTGGACTAGAAAATCTTTGATATTTATTTTTTGAAAACAGAAATAAACTATCTATTCCTATCTTTATTCCTTCCAAGAGTTCAGATTAAATTGTTGAACTCTTTTTATTTTCTAACTCATCTACTTGACTACCAAGATTAAACTGTTTAGCAATCTTGATTCTCTAACTATGGACATGGAATTTAAAGCATGGTTAAGATTAGGATTAGACAATCTGATTAACCATGGTTGTGGTATTTGGAACAAGCTGCACACAAACTTTATTTTCCAGAAAAAAGAAAATTTAGAAAGATAAGGCACTGATCTATTTCTTTTGTGAGGCATCCTTATCTATCTCTTTGGTTCTGTTTTGTGCATGTGGAACTAGCATCTTCATATTTTCCTAATCTATATTTTCTGGTAAGCTAAGTCTGAAATAATCTTGACAATCATTGTTTCTACTAACTTATCAACATAAATTTAAAGCATGTTCAGCCTTGATTAGGCTATATGACTGAACAAGGTATCATTTTGAATCAGCAGTGGAATTTTAGACTTGCACACTTTCAACAATACTATTTTTTGGGTATGGGGTTGTACCTCTTTTGAAATTGCCCTCTTTTCCTTTTCTTTTCTTTCATTTTTTTTGTATTTTATTTTATTTTTTTCATGCTATGTTATGTATAATGAGTGAAAATTTTAAATCTAGGACTCTTGATAGAAAGAATGTTTAAGCATCCTGCCATTGACAGGACCTCCAAATAGTTCTTCTCCATTCAGATTTTGTAAAAAGAAGGAATTATGACCCCTAATAGAATAAATTACATAAGGCCCTTTCCATAAATTTTCAAACTTGCCATGTTTACCTTTGTCTTTGTTCCTCGAATCCCATTTCAAGACTTTATCTCCAACTTGGAAGTTGTTTGATTTAGTCCTTCTGTCAAAGACCTTCTTGATATTTTGTTAAATTGCTTGTGTCCTTTTGTACACTTCTTCTCTTGTTTGCTGCAAATGAATGGTTTGACTCAGCCTTTTCTGCATATCATTTTCTTTTGTTTGTACTTCTTGGAGAAGTTCCATGACTGGAACTCTCAAATATGTAGGGAAGACTGCATCTATTCCATATACCAGCTAATAGGGGGACATATTTATTGATTTCTTAGTGGTTAGACTATCAGCCCAGAATGCATGAACAAGCTTACTATGCCATGATTTCTGATTTTGATATAGCAATATTTTGATGATATTGATCAAGCTTTTATTGGAAGATTCATCTAGGAAATTTCCTTGGGGGTAGTAAGAAGTGGAATGCCCTAAAGTGATACAATATTTATAGCAGAAGTCAATTATTCTTTTGGATTTGAAGAAAACAACATTGTCTGTAATTATTTTTCTGGGACAACCAAAACGGGATAGTATATTGGTTTCAACAGAGTCAGTAGCATTCCTAGAGGGTATATCTTCTATCCATTTGGTAAAATAATCAGTGGCAGTTAGGATCCACTTATGTTGGGCAGATGAGGTTGGGTGAATTTCTCTAATAAAGTCTAAGCCCCATTTCTGAAAACGAGCCTCAACACTGATGGGATGCAAAGGTAAATGTAAGAGTTTCCTCTTACCATAAAAAAATTGACACTTATGGCAAGTCATGACTAGATTTTGGGTATCTGGGAAAACAGTGGGCCAATAATAGCCATCCCTAAGAATCTTGTTTTCTGTGGTCTTCTAGTAAACGTGGCCTCCACATTCTCCCTCATACAATTCATGCATGATTTTTCCTGCATCCTTCTCAAGAAAACATTTAAGTAATATGCCAGCAACATTTCTCCAATATAACACTCCATCCAAAATACAGTGATTTAAAGCTTTCTGTTTTAATAATCTAGCTTTAGTCTTTGTTAGAGAAGGAGGAGTATTAAGATAGAGAAGTAAATAAATGATATCAGAAAACCAAGAGGAATTCAAGAAACGTTTTTCCATGGCACTTTGGAATTTGGCCCCTGCGTTCATCAAACCAAATGGCATCTTTACATACATGAATAGACCCCAAGATGTGGTAAAAGCATCTTTGTGTTGGTCACTTGGGAGTACTAGCACTTGATTGTAGCCTGAAAAACCATCCAACAATGATATTCTTTTAGATTCAACCATGTTTTGAAGTATATGGTCCATTTTAGGTAAAGGATAATTATCTTTCAGGGAGGCTTTGTTTAGATTTATGAAGTCAATGCAAAGCCTGATTTCCCCAGTCTTCTTCCTAATAGACAGAAGGTTGGAAGCCCACTGTGAGTATCTAAGGGGAACTATGATACCAACATCATACATCTTTTTGATCTCTTTCTCAACTAAAGGTAGTAAAATAGGGTTAATCCTTCTTAGTTTTTGTTTGAAAGGTTTCTGATTTTCCTTAAGAGGAATTTTATGTTGAAGAATGTTGGTATCATATGATTTCAGATCTTTGTACCCCCATGCAAACACATCTCCAAACTCTTTAAAAATTTCAATATATTCCTGTTTGATATGAGTAAGAAGAGTGCTATATAACTTGATCATTTTGTGTTCATTTATGCTAACTATGTTATGTTCTTCTATATTGGTTTCTGTAGGCTCCATCTTTGGTTTTTTAGCTACATCATTGAAATCAATCAACTCCTCTAATGCTGTAAGGCCCCTTGGTATTGAATCATTCTCAATTTGTAAAAATTTCAAGGTCCTTTTTGTCTGGTTTGTTCAATAATTATGCTTTATAAAGATGTTCAAATCGGTTTATATCAGCAGTAGAGGAAAACACTATTTCATGGGCTTATTTTTCTTTAAAACAGTATTTTTCATGGCTTGTGCTAGGTGTTGGTTTAGCAAAATCATTTCTTGTTTGCAGAAAATCATCAATGTGCTTATCACCCTAAAAAACTTGCCAATAATTTTCATTGTCAGGGAATGTAGGCCTATTTTTTACTTTGACATTGAATTGTTCATTTATCTGGGGTCTTTTGCAATTGCTGGTAGCAAAGGCAAGTTCATTTGCAAGGTTGTTTTGAGCTCTAGGGATGAAGATGAGTTCGTATTTTTCAAAGGTCTTTAAGAGCTCTAGTGCAGCATTACTATATTCTCTTAATCTGGGGTTTTTGGTTGAATACTCCCCTTTTATCTCCCTAATAATCATCTCTGAATCTCCTTGGACTGATATTTTCTTGGCTCCTAAATCTTTGAGTAGATGTAGGCCAAGGAGGAGGGTTTCATATTCTGCAATGTTATTGGTACATGAAAAATAAATTTTATAAGAATGTCCTTTGTTTATATTGTGTATCCATAGACCTGCTCCAAAACCTATTTTGCTACAAGAGCCATCAAAACTTATTTCCCACGATGATTCTACCTTATGTTCATTATCATTTTCCTATTTAGAGCTATCAAGTTTAAGGCTGTCAGTTTCTTCTTTTGGGGACTGATTTAACTGTTCAAGTGGTTCTGACTCTATTTCATTTTCCTTTTCTTGTTGGCTGGTTTCATCTCCATTGTATAAGATAAAGGAGTCTAAATCTGAATGAATAGAGGAGACAAGAGTATTGTTTGGCCTATCTATGTTGCTCATCATAAATTTCATATGAGATTCTATGTATAATCTTCTAGTTTGATTAAAAACTGGAATGGTAGCATAAGACATGTCCATTTGAAGGCTTCCCTGAAGTTTGGTTCCCCATGATCTAGACAAAAGCATGCCATACTTAGGGGGAATGTCAAAAACCACTATGTCCATCACTAGACCCTTAGTAGGAATTTGTGCTAGATTGATACATAAATCCTTGATCAGACCTAAACATTTGACTCTTATTGAATCAAAGGAATATAGGTCCTAGTAAGGTTTAGTAATTTCTAGGCCTAATCTCTCCATCACCACTTTTGACATAAGATTCTGAGAGGCACCATAGTCTAGCATGGAATTATGTAAGATATAATCATGTATATTTAAGCTAACATAAAATGGAGGAATGGTCCCTTCTTGGTATTTCCCTTCTACTTCAAGACCAAACAAAAATTCTGGTTTATAATCTGTCAAGTTCAAAGTATCAGTTTCATTTCCTATATTTGAAGCTTTCAAAACTTGGTTTTTATATACATCCTGGGTTACTAGTTCAACCAAAGGTATGCTAATTTTGATCTTGGAAATTTCTCCTTGAAGGATGAAAGTGACTAATTATTTTTACATATTTACATCTTATTTGTCAATCATAGTCTTTTCATCAATTCTGATTTGCTGAGTTTTATTAGAACTGTTATTTAGGACAGATTTGTCAGGGCCACTAGCAGAAATACTAGGGCAGCTTTGGTTAACACTTTGCTAACTGGTTTTGTCCTTGCTTGAGTCAACTTTCTTAGTCAAAGTGCTACTACTGTTTGTTGTCCTTTTAGGAAGGTTTTCTAAATTTTTCCTAACAACAACTTCTATTTGATATTTTTTTGTTGAATATATGTACTTTTTTCTTCTAAGATCATATTTTCTATGTACCTCCATTATTGCATTTTCAAACCCCAATTCGTAATCTTCAAAATCCCCATAGTTTGTGTTAGTTTGTTCTGAGGAAAAAAAATCCTTTCTCTACTTTAGTGAGGAAAACATTTGTCTCACTGTTAGATCCTATCAGATTTACATGGTTTTCTTCTAACCTTTCAGTTTCCCTTCCTTATTCTTAATCTACATAGTTTTGTTGAAAGGGAGGTCTAATTTGTTGGTCATTATCTCTTTGTCTACCTTGAATAGGGTCTCTTATGAAATTAGGATTTCTATTTATGTTTTGGGGATTGATTTCGTTTTCTCTTGGAGGTACCCTATCATTTAGATTTATTTTCTCAATCATTATTTCCATTACCCTTACTAAGTTTTCAATTTTGGCATTATATGCTGAGGTTGATGCCATTGTTTCATATTTATATGTGACTCTTTTCTTTGACTTCAACCTAGCTCTCTTCACAATCAGATTTGCTTCTACACATACGACTCCCCTGTACATGTCTTCTAAGGTTAAAGGGTATCTTTCTCTTAGCTGGTAGGCCATGTCCGGATCAAAGCCTTTAAGAAATTTAGCTAAGGCCAAGCCTAGTGGAGGTTTCATGTTTGGGGGAAGTGCATTGTAAACACAATTAAATCTAGTGCAATAATCTTGGACACTTTCCCCAATGTTTCTTTTGAGGTTTCTATATTCTGAAAGGATTTGGAGAGGGTTCTTTTTAATTTCCCATTTGTTTATGAATGTTTCATATAAAGAAGGGAGATCATTAATGCTATAAGGAGTTAAGTTTTTAAACCATTTCTTGGCTTCTCCTCCTAAACTTTGGGCAAATATTCTCATCTTCATGGTCTCTTCTTCTATTTCCATGTAATCAAAAGAATCATTCATTTTATCTACATGTTGTTGAGAAGTGGTAGATTTAGTTCCAGTGAAATGGGGAGTTCTAGATTGATAATCATTTGGTAAAGGAACCAGGGGTGGTGGTAACACTAATGGGGTATACCATGCAGCCATGATAGGAAAAAATGGTGGATTTACGAGAGGTAGATTTGTGAAAGGGAAGGTGGGATGAAATGGAGTGTTTTGAACAATGGAAGTATGGAGGGGTGTACTGGAAGTACTAGGACAAGCAAACTGATTTTGAATAGATTTATGAAACAAGCTAAAGTGATGGAGAAGTTGAAAATCAGGTGGAGTAGAAGGTGAGGCTTCTCTACTAGAAATTTGTTCCAAATATGTGGGCTCAAGGTCAGCTTGGTCTATGTCACTATATGACTTGGTTCTGAATAATTTCTTTGTATAAAACAAGTGAAAGTGAGAATCTTTCAAGACTGTAAGGTTTTTGGGGACATATCTTGCTCTTTGGATAGTCCTATCAGTAATTAAATTTCCAGCTAGAGAATTTTTCCACAAAATATTTTTTGGATCATCAACTATTTTAGGAGGATTAGGGCCTGGATGAGATCTGGTATTGATCCTATGTGAAGCCAGATTTAAAGTTCAAAATTTAGAGAGACTGAAAGTTTTAAGGACTGTTTTTCAGAACATTGACCTCTCTTGGTGTTTAAGTTTCTTTCTAGAATATGGGACTAAGCTTCTAGACTTTTAGGGACTGATTTGATATAATCCTGAGAAAATATATGAGTACTTAGTAGAGTAATTGGCCTACTGGGGCTAGTGGAGTCGCCAGGTGGAAATATTTAGCATTTTGAAGGTAAAATATGTTATGGTCCACCACCAATAAATAATAGATGCCAATTAGGAGATATTTTTTGGGATTTTTCTGAGTTTTCTATGGTTCTTTGGTTTACAAGAGTATCCTATACCTGAATCATCATGAGCTAAGATGGTGACACGAAAAGAGTGTACTCTATGGCTGATAGCTTGAATCCTTTAAGGTTTGATGAGGGTTTTTAGAATCCTAAGGTGTACTTAGATTGTCACTGATTCAGAAGGCTTCATCATAATTACCATTGAGTTGGTAGTGCTTAAAGACAAATATGGTTCACTGGATGAATACTAAGTGTTTTATCTAGGGACTTTACTCAAAATGTCCCACCGTGATTGCCAGAATGTTGGGGTCCTGTGATTTGGCAGTTTGGCATAACAAATGACAAGGCAACATGAAACCAATCTTTAGAGTTCTAGGACCTAGCCTTCCTAGACTCGGATAGGGATCTC
Organism: Pinus albicaulis; assembly: GCA_034641835.2. Classification (NCBI taxonomy): domain Eukaryota; kingdom Viridiplantae; phylum Streptophyta; class Pinopsida; order Pinales; family Pinaceae; genus Pinus; species Pinus albicaulis. Next base: position 133,395 of record JAXQQM020086930.1, on the reverse strand, counting down.
TCAAATTGTTTTACAAAGGATGTGTGATTGTTTGATTTTTAGAAGGGTTTATTTTAGGCTAGTTATGAAGTATGATGTTTTTTGTTTGTTTTGGTTGGGTATGGTAATCAAAGAGCATATATAGAATGGGAAAATATCTAAGTCATTGGGCAATGGAGTCAAATGAAAGTCATGATAAGTTCATAAATGGATCGGGGAGTATCATAGGGAAAATCTAACTTGGATATTGGATCTTCAAAGTTCAGAGGAAAATGAGGTGAACATTAAGGGTGAGAATGGAAAGTAGGACAAAGAGCAATTAAGAATTCTTTATCATGTACTCCAAAAAAGAAACATCTTTCAAGGTATCTGTTTTGAAGCAAGCCAAAGGATAGGGCAAACCATAGACTTCTTTGGACAGAATTTTAATAAGAAAACCTTTTAGATAACAATCCAGCAATCAAAAGACTACCTTCAGATAAGAAAACACATAATATAAATAGTAAGAGCAGCGTAAGATCAAACAGAAATAATCTAATCTACTTTTGATCAACTCTTTAGGAATCTTTAAAGCAACCTTTTGAGGCATTCTAGAGGACAGGGCACACCATAGACTTTCCCGGTTTAGACTCTACTAAGCATACTTTGAAAATATCTTTAAAAACGATCCTCAAGTTATAATCAAAGGAGCATGGACTCACCACTTAATTTCCTGGTTTCAGTTTGTTGAATTCATTCCTAAAAACAACCTCTCAAGCTGTACTCAAAGTAACATGGACTTACCAAAAGCGAGACTCCTTGGTTATACACTATTGAATTATTTCTAAAATCACAAGCTAGGTGGAACTAGAGGGCAATTAAGAATCCTCCAATCAGACCTTGTAGAAGAAAACATTAAGAGACAAAAAAGTAAACAGAACTAAGGTGCTTTCAAAAGACATTTCTTAGCCTAAAAATTTTACGCTACTGTAACAAAGAAATATGGAAACATAATGAAAATAGGAAATGAAAATAATAGATAGAAGCAATTCACCAACAGCCAAGCTCAGGGATCCAGTGATCTAGCCTCCTCCATCAACAAACAAATCAGGACATCCACAAGTTCCAAGACATCAAATTTCCTTCAACTTCCAAGAGACTATGTATTACTTCAAAGATTCATCAAGTGCCAACAATACAATGAGTTCAAATGTAGTATTTATGCTGCAAATGAGGAGATGAGGTTAAGATAGGGTTTGAGTGTCATTTATTATAGATTAAGTGCATTCTCAACCTTGAAAATCATGCAAGGCCTAAGGCAGGAATATCTGCAGCTAATTCTCTGTTCCAATAACTCCGCCTTAACTTCTAGGGAAGAATAGGTGAAAATTTTGAATTTAAGGCTTATCCTTAACTATTACAATAACTCCCTTGAAAAATAAAATATCTTCTGACTATGCAATAATTGCCAGTTACCTTTATTGAAAGAATAATGGTGTAGGTGGCAATTTTGTCTTTGGAGGAGTAATTTCCTCTTTGCTGAGTTTTTCAAAGCTGCGTTTGGGTTAATTTTCCTTAGTTTAATCACAAAACTCAGTATTAAGGCCTTTAACCTTTATTTGTCTTTAGTAATCTACCTCACTATCTTTTCTTTATTTCTACTTAATAAATCTTTTATTCATTTATCCTTTATCCTTTAAGCTTTAGCCTTTATCCTTTAATCACTGTTTTTCAAGGGTTAATCTTCTATTTATCCTTTTGTTCTTTATTCCTTCACTGTTTCATCCTTTTTTTTCTCATCTGTGTGCAGGAAGGGTTTCTTCATGTGTTGGGGGGTTCCTGATCGATCGATGGTCATGAGTCATCATCAATCAGAACCAGAGAAAAGGCACTCTAAACTTCATAATTCAAATTACGACCCCTGGATCGTCATCCAGAGGGTATTTAATCATTTGAATGCCCCTCTAGACTTTACCACAATTAAACTTGCAAACATACAAAAAAACATTAATTTGAAAACCTGCGAGAGTGAATTAAATTGCATTTTTTTATGTTTCTGAGGGTTTGGGGACGATCTGTAGAGGAGGATGGGACACAGAGGGAAGGTTTTGTATGCAGAACTAGGTGGGAGAATGAAGAAATTCAAATTTTTTTGTGTGGGAGAAGGAAGGCGGTTTTGGGAAAACCACGGTGGCTTATCATGTGGACATAGGGCAGTAAGTGGTTTTGGCCCAGGGCTGTGCGATACCACTTAGCGTAGGACGCATGTCCAGGGCTAAACCACATTTTTTGCATGGATTGGGGCTACTAAACCCTTTTGAAAAAACTTGTGCGATATTAGATCCGAGCCGTCAGACCTTGAGAAGTGAGATCAAAGGTGTGGGAGGCTTTGGGGATGGAGGCACATATTTGGGAGGTGGGGCCCAGGTGTGATGATGTGGCAGAAATTTTCGGGCGGTGCAGGGTTTTATAATGAATGGGAAGAGTGATGTGATGATCATCGGATCAGAGCTTGAGGCTCTAGATCTATGGTTGAGATGGCCCGAGTAGGAAAAATAGAAAGGAGGGGGCCCACTTATTTGCATGGTGGGAGGGTTTTAGGGATAGGCGGAGGGTGTGGTCCTATGGGGGTAGAAGGGACTGGGGGTTGGAAAGGAAAGGGGCTTAGGATAATAGCGGAAGGTCGGGGTCAGGGTTGTATGAGTGAGGGGGCTAGGGCTTAAGCGGAAAGGGGCTTAAGGCCTATATTTGTAAAAATGTTGGTTTTTATTATAAAAAAAGAGTTTTTATAAGGCTTTTAAAAGGCCCGTTAGGTTCAAAAGGTTAGATTTAAACAATATAAAAGTGACTTTTACATTGTTTTAAGGCTCTTTAGAGGAAAATGATGAATAATAGGTGATTACAAGGGTTTTTAGAGGGAAATAAAAAATGGATTTCAGAGGGGGGAAACGATGATGAATGAGGGTGTAGGTGGGGTGAGAAAATGAGGAAATTAGGCCCAAAAAATGGAGTTTTTTGGGAGTGGCAGGGTGAACTATTGCGAAGGAAAAATATAAAGTTTATAGTGAATCAATTAGGATTTAGGATAATAAAGGCAGTGAGATTTCTAGAACTCAAAATGTTTCTTCAAATATTGTTTCTAGAAATCTAGGCTTTACAACTTAGTCATATTTTGATATCGACAAAATTACTGATGACTAACATTATAAATAAAATATGCCAAAATACAAGATTAAGTAAGATTCACGTTTATCTAAAAAAATATATCAATAAAAAGAAACATCTTAATGCAAGCATTGTAATTTATAAGTAGTAAAATAAAATATTTCAATATAAGTGATGTATGGAGCATATATAGTTAAAATATTTTAAGTTGTCTTACTATTTTAAATTTTGGTAATTTTTCAAGTTAAATTTTTAGGTCAATTTTATGTAAAATCCAACAAAATTTTATTTGAACAAGTTTAGTTTATGTACTCTACACAATCTAAGTACACAAAACGATTTAGAAAACATAGAACCCATTTTTGTATTAAAAATGCAATTTAAGTATTTTATAACTTAATCGGGACCTATCAAATGTTAAGAGGAAAATATTTCAATATAAAAACATTTACACTATGAAAGAGATCTGCACCTCAATAAATATGATCCCTCTTTGTAATTCATATATTCACAGTTAAAATAGACTTATACTAATTAATAATTTTTAAATATTACATATCAACTTCATATTAAGAATTGAATCAGTTACACATTTTTTTAGGAACTCAGTTACCTCTATCCAATTGATATAAAATTATTTTATTTAAAATGGACATTGAAATATTTTATTTAGGGTAATCATTATCATCATTAATAACCAAAATGATCATTTTTATATTAAATTTGTGTTAGGAATGTAGTTTATCACCGAGATGTGTACATCATTGTTCACCCAATTTTGTTAAAATGTTCTAATGATATATCCTAACTAGTGCAATTTCTTCATAGGCTTCATATGAAAAACTAACAAAATTTATTCATACGCTTCATCTGGAGAAAATAATGGGTTCTTTGTAGGCATATAGGTTGTAGGAATTCCCCCCTAAACCAAACATACTATTAGTGTCACTCTGTTCAGCCTATCACCAGTGATAAAATATGCTCTTGCAATGTCTTGTTAGGTTCTCAAAATTTTTTTTTTGTCATTTCATTAGGTCTTCAAATGATAATTCGGCCACTAGAGAGTGTGTCTAGGGATATTTCCACTCCTTTCAAAAATTTAACATGTTGGTGTTTGTCATAATTAAGTTAAGGGTACCATAAAATAAAATATCATCATCATCACTTCAATCAACATCATCATGATTTCATTCATTTCAGTGTATCCATTAGGTCAGTAGAGTTTCAGTCAACCAAAATATGTCATTCCATGCATAAATCTGGCAAAGGAGGAGCGGTAATAGGTAAAGATGTTCAATGAAATTTGGTTTCATAATGTAATTTATGATTCAAATATGTAATAAGTTCATAATGTTCCTAAAGATTTATAAGAAAGGTTCAAAGCTACAAGTTTTCAACGCAAAGTGAAAGGAATATAGTGGGCCATCCCACTACTATGAAAAAAAGTGACCATCATAAGCTATAAAAGACCAATTCAATATCATTTTCTCATTATCCTCATTGAATAAGAGTTCTCTCTCACCCGCCAAGATAATTTCAACAATTTCAAGTAAAACAAAATTCAAAAATTTGATGCCAAAGCAGCCACATGTAGGATTATTTTTGTTTTCTTCTTCTCCTGCATTCACTCCCTTCCCCTATTTTGTCCCATTAGGGTTTCTCCCCTTGCAAACAATAAAATGGAGGAGAAGAAGCCTTAGAATAAGGGAGGCTAGATGATAAGACATGAGCCTTTAATCACTCATGAAATTATGTCTTCAACATTATCCAAGCATTGTTTTCGAGGGGTAGGGTGTCTTCGTTTTTTTTCAAATAAGTTGATAAAGTCAAATACCATGCCACATTGACAAAATTGTTTTCCACTCAACTCAAAAAGGACAAGGAAATGATTGCAGGGGCTATATTCACTATATCAACAGATGTAGTAGCTGATGCCATAGGGATACCCAATCATGGTGAAAATTAGTTCAAAAACCAAGACCTAGACATTCAAAATTACCAACCCTATCTCCGAAGACACTATCAACAACACATGAAGAAGATTTTTCCTATTGAGCACCTCCTTGAGAAGTATACACCACTCATGAAGATCATAATGAATTACTTCACTTGTGAGGTAATAGTTTCTAGACTATATGGGTATCATGTTGGACTTCTCATGCATTTCACAGGGGTAAAGCCACTCAATTTTCCCTATTACCTCTACAGATGTTTTGCAAAGATGCCAGGAAAATTTCACTATAAGTAGAGTAGTCGTGAAAGCAACCTCTTTCACCATGCTCTTATCAAAATCATTATTTTTCACCTTCTTGAACACAAGAGCATCACTTGGGAAAACTTCATGCAAGTAGATGTATTTTTGTCTTCTAGTATCCATCCTACTAGCCCTAGTTCACCATTAGCACCATCTAGACATGTGGAGGTTGGCTCACCTAGCACAGTTTTAGTGAGGAGGAATATTGAGGTCACTCAAACATACCAGAGAGGCATAAGGCTTATGTTTTCTCCTTAGATTGAGCAAGGGGCCAAGCACATATCCATAGAGCATGGACTACATCTACATCATGAGACATATTTGGATGATGAGGAGCTCATCCATCATGACATTGACATAGATCTGGAGGCCAGTGAAGAGCATGAAAAAATAGAGAGGAAAATCAAGGACAAATATGCTCAAATCAAAGAACTCAAGGGCAATTTGGCAAGGTATAATTTCATAATTTCCTTCCTAGAGAAAGAGATAAATCAGTTGAAGGAAAAATAATTGTCTTTAGAGAAAATTCAGTTTGAATCTAGTATATAAGATGTGAAAGGAAAAGTAGTGGTTGAAATTGAAGATTCAAAAAAGGATGAAGAGTGGGTGACAAGGAAAATTCCAAGGAACATGGGTTTCTGAATGGTACTTCAGAAAGAAAGAGAGAAAAATCCACCAAATAAAGAGTTGACATTTGAAGAAAGGATATCCACAGAAATTAATGAAAATAGGGAGTTTTGTCTTGAGAAAGTAAATATTCACTTGGATAAGCTCCATGACAAGGCCAACATAGACAAAAATTCACAAAAACACATGGCTGGCCACTACTACACAAGAAATGAGATTTGCAAAGTCAAAGTCAAACAATTTCAAACAAAACTGAAGGAAACCCTAATTAGTCAAAAGGAAAAGGCTAAATTGGAGATACTTGTTGATGCTTCCTTAGTAGCATAACATACCATTTTTATGCATATTTGGACCAATTTTGAAGACATTTGGAGCAAATTTGGTTTTTGTGATTTTTTTGTCAAATTTAGCAATTTTGAAAACTAGTCACACTGGCGAAAGCTTAGCATGCCCCATGCTACATTTTTGTTGGGGGGGTCCATTGGATGAAAAATAAACATTAGTGGATTCCTCTTGATCATTACATCAATCCTACTCAGTTTTGGATCCATTTCAACCACTTTTGGAGGGTCAAGAGCCCCAAAAACAAGGAAAAAATGACCTTTCTGCCATCTTTTTTGGGAGCACGCTATGCTTTCTGAGTACTCTTGGGAGAATGAATTTTTATAGGGCTAGGATTTATATTTTTGCATGATTGAACATCCTATCATGTAGCATACATCTATGGATTTCCATAACAACTTTCAGATCAACATTTGGACCCCTAGAAAATCTTCAAATTTCCATTATCCACAACACCTTTCGCTTTCTCCAAGCATGCCACGCTTTATCCAGAATGCACTACGCTTTCTCCAGCATGCATTTTTCGTAGGAAGTTTGACCAGGTTTTACTTTTTACATGTATAATTGATGAATGGTGATTATTTTTTGATCTGATAAAGTGTAATTGAGTAGGTGAATAGTGAAATAGGGTAGATACATGCTTGTTGATGTAATTTTTGGTCAAATGTATCTAGTTTCCTATGATGAGGTGAATTGGTTGACCTACATATACATTAGGGTTTTGTTTAGAATATCATGTAATTAGCTCCACAACTGATGGATTTGACCCTTGAGAAAGGGGAGAGGTTTTGTTGGTCTATATCTATCATTTTTAGAGTCCTTTAATTGGTTAGACATGAGAGGATTTTAACTCTTGTAGCTTGTACATTCACACTCGTATTCAGAAATCAAAGGATGCAGTTGCAACTATTATCTAGGAATTCATGTGAAGTAAGTTTATGATCATGTATTTTCTCTGTTATAGTCTTAGATGAATGATATATAGATCCTATTTCCAAATCTTGTATCTTCAGTGGCTTTCCTTATAGTTCATAGGGGGAACTCTATTAATTTAGCTTTGTTTATATGGAAATGTCATTTTGTGTTTCTTGCTTCCAGTTTAATGAATTCATCATTAAACATTCTAATTAAATCCCTCTACTTTTTCATACCCTCCACAATACATACAAAACCCTAAACCCATCATAGATCCACTACTACCTTGATCCTTTATATCTTTTCAACTATAAGCCCTTTTGACACCTAGACCTAGCTACTTAGTTTCATCCTTGATCCAACATCAAACCCTAAAACATTAAAAATCTACCTGAGCCTATAATATCTAGCCTAATATCCTTCATATCACAGTCAATCCTTGACTGTGATCTCATAGAGACAGACATCTTAGCCTGATAGGGATAGCTACTAGGTTAAAGTGATCTCTGGTTACCTTTGTTAGTCTCCTTTTCAGCCTTCAGAGAACTAGTGGAGTGGTAACACATACAACTCATTTTTCCACTAATCGGAAATGAAGATGAGATTTTCCATGTGTTGGGGTGGCTCATTCAGATCTAAAAACTTATTTGGTGATAGATCATTCTGACAATGCCCAATATTTCTTAATTCTTCCTTGGAACTCCACTTGCAATTCCTCATTTCATTGATGTAGTACAGTGATTTGCTAAATAATTATCCATTTAAAAAAGCATGATATATAAAAATGTTCTTGTAAACCTAAATTAGTAAACAATAAATTAGTAAATCCCTCCGCTGCTACAATAGAGTAAGGGGAAAATTTTAACCTAAATATACTTTTTCTCATTTTAGATGGCACAAGGAGAATAACATTTGTCTCACATCCTTCTTATCCAATTCCTCCTCTTAATACTATGTTAACTAGATTACACATTCTCATATTTATATTTACCTTCTCAACTCCAGGCCCTCATGGTCATCCTAGATTAATATCATCCTTATTTTTCCGTGATTTTTAATATGGTCCTCATGGTCATTCATGATTGATATTATGATTCCATTGCCATGATTTTTAAATATTTGTGAAATGATTTTTCATTGTTAAGTTTCATAGGAAAACCACTTAGATTAATATCCTTGAAAATAACTCATTCTTAGGTAAATAACATATTTACCATTAGTTACTTCCCAACATAGTTCTAACAAGTACTTACATAAAAAATGAAGAGGAACAATTCAAAAATAAATATACCTACATGAAGTTATTGCTTAGTATATTTTTTTTTCTTCAATGCTTTAACATGTAGGAGTAAAAGTGTACATGTACAAACTTACTAGTTACCTACCATCATTTATTTTTTATTCAATATTTTCACATGTAGGAGTAAACTTATAAATGTGCAAACTTAGTAGTGGTTACTACCCACCAAAAATTTGTGCAAGTCATTATTCCTTAGGCAATAAACTTTTCCACTTCACATACTAATTTGTAATTTTTCCAAAAACATAACATCCACTTAAGTGGCAGGGACTATACTGCTCTGGAACACTTTTTATAGGTGGTAATGTGCTAATTTTATTTTGTATTGGACAAATAATAGTATTAAAATTAAAAAACATGTAGGTGACACAATTGTCTAAATTAACTTGTTTTCTACTAATCAAGATGCTTCTCCAAAAATATTATTATTATTATTATTGTACAATTTTAAGGTCACATCTAGGCGAGACACCAAATTGGTGTATGAGACTGGTGTATGATAGCCCCTTGTTTGTGGGACAAAAAAGAGCGACTTAGCAGTCCATGAAGGCATGCATACTCTACGTCCCTTTGGTTTTGAATCTATGATATCTTAAGAGGAAATACATGCCCTTAACCATTAGGTCCACTCAATTTGTATAATGCTCTTAACATATTCAAATCATTAAATATGATTCATAATTATAACATTTTATTAAAAAAAAATGGTATATGCTAAATGTTGTAACCTCTTGTGTTTTTTACTTTTTAATATTTTTTTCGTCAATATTATTATAAATAATGTATAATGACGATTTTATAATTATTTAAATATATTTATATATTTAAATATGTAATTTACATAGTTATAAATTATAATTTCATGAAGAATTGTTAAATCCATAATTATTTTAAATTAGTAATTACACCATTAAAATCATTATTTTTAACATAAAGAAAAAATATTAAATAGATTATTTTGGAAACTCCATCTTAAATAAAATGCTCAAATTATATTCAATTTAAAAATAATCTAAAAAAAAGAATATTATCAATTTATGTTAAAGAATATTTTCAATTTATTATTACTGGAAAACAAATTTGAGTATATTTTATATTACAATGTAAAATTGAAAAATTGTTTTCAACCCTGCCATTAGCTAATAAAATTAAAAATAAAATTGAGTTAGAAAAATGAAAACTAATTACTAAGCCATAAATATGGTAAATATTGAAAAAGCTAGGATTATATTGTGACCCCATGGACACTTGCACTTATGTGGTTGCAATTACGTAGTTTGATTGTTGTAGCAGAAATAGATGGTCAAAGGATTACCACCCATCAAAGAACATGCTAATACATGTAACTGTTGCATCTTAGGAAAGCAACATCGTGAAATGTTTCCAAAGGGAGTTGCATACAGAGAAAATAAACTTATAGAGTTGGTGCATACATACTTGTGTGTACCTATGAGAACACAACAGGCTGATGGAAGTTGTTACTTCCTCACTTTAATTGATCACTATAGCAGAAAGACACATGTTTACTTCCTGAAGCATAAGTTTGAAACTTTTGCCAAGTTCAAGCAATTTAAATCCTTACAGAGAACCAAAGTGATTATTAGATCAAGGTATTGAGGTCAGATCATGGTGGAGAATAGTATTTGAAAGCATTCCATGATTACAACAAACAAAATGGAATCAAGAGGAAATTTACAACGAGATATACACCGCAACAAGATGGTGTAGTAAAGATAAAGAACAACACAAATATGAACATGGCAAAGAGTATGTTGAAAGGAATAAATTTATCAACCACTATTGGTTATAAGTAGTTGCATGTGTTTTTTATGTGATAAAAGATCCCCTACAAAGAGTGTGATGAACAGAGTACTAGAAGAAGCATGGTCATGTATTTCTTGCAGCGGATCTCATCTCAAAGTGTTTGGATGTGTAGCTTAGGCACATGTGCCTAAAGAGCTAAGAGGAAAGTTGGATGATAAAAGTGAAAATTTCATATCTACTCATTATAGTGAGAAATCAAAATCTTACAAGTTGTATAACCCTGCCACCAAGAAGACAATTATCAACATAGATGTTTTCTTCAAGTAACAAGAGGCATGGGCCTTCAAGGATATCAATAGATTGAAATTATCCTAGCATTCAATAAGGTGATGAATCCAGCAATGGTAAGAGAAATATCAGAAGTATGAAAGATACTTATGATTATTTGGATGTTCGTTCAAAATTTTCATTCTTTCCTTCTCAACCTTCATCATTTTAAGAAGCTATTAGAGATGAAATTTTGGTACAAGCCATGGATGAAGAAATTGAAGCTCTTGAAAATAATGATAGATGGGATTTTGTTGATTTTAAGAAAGATAAAAATGTCATTGGTGTGAAATGGGTGTTCAAGACAAATTTTATTGAGAAAGGGGAAATTGGGAGATTTTAGGAAACACTTGTAACAAAATGGTTCTCGGAGCAACCGAGACTAGATTTTGTAGAAATTTTTTCTCGAATAGCCAGATTGGATACTGTAAGTGTAGTCTTAGCCACATCATCTTGGAATAAGTGGAAAGTATATCCGATGGATGTGAAATCAAAATTAGTCAATGGAATTATAGAAGAATAAATTTATGTTCAACAACTTCCAAGATATGAAGTTAAAGTAAAACAAGATAAAGTTTATAGGTTGAAGAAATCACTCTATGGACTCAAACAAGCACCTAGATCTTCATATAGTATAATTTGAAGTTACATGATTAAAAATGGATTTTCCAAAAGAATAATTGAGGCTATTTTGTACAGAAAGGTAAATAAGCATGGACAAAATTTTATTGTTTTCTTGTATGTGCATGACATGATTTATACTAGTGATCTTGAGTTAGATGAATTTAAGGAAACCATGAAGAAATAATTTGAGATGATAAATATTGGTCCCATGAAATATTTTCTTGGCATAGAAGTTGAGAAATATGAAAAATTAATTTTTATTTGTGAGAATAAGTATGCTAAATATTTGTTTAAAAGATTCTAGATATAAAATTGTAAACTTGCCCCTACACTAGTTTCAATGAGTACAAAGTTAAACAAGGATGATGAAGGATCAAATTTCAATCCAACTCTATTCAAAACATTGGTTGGTAGCATTGTGTTTCTCAAAAATACAAGGCCATATATTATGCAAGGAGTTAGTTTTATTTCTAGATCTATGGAGACTCTAAAATACTCATATTGGAGAGAAAGCAAAAGAACAGAGATACATAGAAAGAACTACAAATTGTTGCATAATGTATGCAAGCATAGAGAAGAAGGATTTGATTTCATATACAGGTAGTGATTCTGAAGGTATTGTGGATGTTAGGAAGAACACTTATGGTTATGTGTTCCATCATGGTTAAGGTGTGATTTCATGGGCATATAAAGAGCAGCCTATTGTGACAGTTTCGTTGGCGGAAGAAAAATATGTAGAAGCAACATCAGAGACATGTCAAGCAGTGTGGTTAAGAAAATAATTGTATGGACTCAAGAATAAACAAAAAGGATCAATAAAAATATATTGTGGCAACACCTAAGTGATTGGAATATCCAAAAATAATTTGTTTCATCAAAAGAGAAAGTGTATTGGTACTATATATCAATTTTTTATAGAAATTGTGAGTAATGGAGAAGTTCATTTTAAGCCTTGTAAATATAGTGATCAACTAGTTGATATTTTCACTAAGACATTAGTGAAATATGTATTTTAGTTTTATAGAGGAAACTTGGGTGTTGTAACCTAGGTTGAGACATAGACTAATGGGCATGTTTGATTTTTCATGAGTCATGTCTTAGTTTCACAGTCGTAATTAAGGGGGAGTGTTAAATTTATCTAATTAATCTCACATGGAGATTTATCTAAATTTAGAGAGTAAGTTAACTAAGTCAAGTTGAGTGAAGTCGAGTGAAGTCATATTTTGAGTAAAGTTGAATTTAGTGTGTCTTTTCATGTTGAGTTATTTTGGGCAAGTATATAGTCGAAAACGTTTAAATATCTATCACCAATTTCATTGTAATAATAGAATTTGTGTGATCAATTGAATATTTACAACTCATGTTATTATGTGTGTGTTAAATCTTTTGTCTTTCCTCCTTTTCCTTTCCAAAAAATTCGTACATCTAAGGTGGAAAAACCCACAATACATGAGATTATTACGAATTGATTGTCATTGGGATGGTAAATGAATGGTCAAATTCAATTTAATGAAGCCAGGTGAAGAATTATAGGATGATGTTACTGACTTCTATTTCTAGCAGAAAATAACCACCATAGAGAATCACTAAGATTTTGGCATATGGAACCTATGTGATTTTTCCACAAACATATTTGATTATGCAATCTATATAAAATAATGATTGATTAAATGAAAAACCATAGCATTTTCATAAAAATTTAGCTAAACATATTGTCCCAAGGCATGTTCATGTGTTTTTTTCCAAATTAATTAATTTAAATTAAAACACCAAGCACTCAAGTGCAAGATCAAAATTAAATGCTAGAATAATATTTGATCTCAATTTCTTATCACTCAATCCAAAGATACCTTTATGAAATGTGTCCCCATCTCTAAATGTAGATTTTAGTTAAACTAATGAGTTGAGACCAATGGAAATCATGGATACCAAATAAATGTTGTGGTGGGCCTCTGAATCCAACATGAAGGTATTTAGTTGCACTTCACTCCACTCTACCACTGTACTCAAACATGTGGTGGTCCATGGAATTCCACGTGGAAATATTTAGTTCCACAAAACCCCATGCTATCACTCTAATACAAATTGTGGTGGGTCATCAAATACCAAGGAGAGGTAAAGTGGACTTGTAAATAAAATTACAATATCAGGACGAAATGTCCTGATATTCATTCTAACTGGGTGAAATTCCATCAAAACAATGATTATAGGGAAAATTAAAACACATAAAACTCAATAAATTGTGTCGATATATATATATATATATATATGCACATTCTTATTTTCACATAGTCATTTAAGGGACATGTATCATGGGTAAAATTTTATACAAACTTTGTCCTCACATATTTGTCTACCAAATCTGACATTGTAATAGAAGCATAAACCAAGGGTTTGGAAAAATTGAGAGTTGATGAGTTGATCAGATCACTTATATACCATGAGGAAAGGATAGACATAAATAAGGATTCCACTTTAGAAGCCACTTTCAAAATTTAGGCTTCTATTTCAAGAGACAAAGTTTGAGGCAGAGGTAGATCGAGAGAGAGAGAATGAGTCAACATACATGGTGGTCAGAGATATGGAAGAGAAGGTAAGGAACATGAAAGTGGAAGCAACAAAAATATCCTCAATAATAATCAAAGATTTGAAAAAAATTAAGTGAGATATTTTATTGTAATAAATTTGGTCAGTATTCTTGTGATTGTAGAAAGAAGCTAATTGATCAAGGAAAAAATAGAGTGTTCAAGTCACTACAAATAATATTGACTCTATGTTCCTAGATTTCCATACCATCCATGATGAAATTAGAGACAATGTATGGCTATTCACTAGTAGAAAATGATGAAATTAGAGACCAGGTGACTAAAAACGTTAGTCACCGCAATTATTTCAAGTGAATTACTACTAAATTTGAGAGATTTTAAGTGAAAAAAATAGAAATTACTAACTTAAACGACTAATTTAGTTTAGGAATAAAATATATGACTAGATAATAAGTGACCAAACTAAATGAAACTAACTAAAATGACTATTTTAGTCCATGACTAAAATATTTGAGTAGATAATAAGTGACAAAATTAATAATAATTAACATAAATGACTACTATAGTCCAAGAATAAAAATATGACCAAATAATAAGTAGAATAAGTACATGAATTAGTCATTTATTATAGTAATTTTTAATTGTGACACTCTAGAAAAGAAAAATTGCAATTTTGATACTGAAGTGTGAGTTGGTGGAATTTTATTGGTTGTAGTGTATTTGGGTGGCCTAATGGGAATATGCCATGTGGCCCAACGAGAGGTCACCACATGGCACCTCCACAATGGATAAAAAATTGTTAAGGTTCGAAAGGCCTTAGTGGGAATCGAATCAATGACTTTCCATAACAAAATCCAAAGCCTTACCATCTCACCTACAGGTGGTTCTCAAGGACCACAATGTTTGCCACTTATATTTGAATGGAATGTATGGGCAAGTTGGGAGGATGGGTTGAGTAGTGAGCCTCGATCCCTGGTTGTATCACACTCATATGACTTGTTGCAGAGGTGGACGAAGCAAAGGAGCATGGACCAACCCCAACTCCTAGTCATGTTCACAACACAAAGGACCGAGCACATACTAGAGAGCTGTTTGGTCGGGGTGCAAGGGGGGGGTGGGGTTGTAGGCCCTATCATGATCCCATGGCACTGCATGGAACCACAGGAAGAAATATAAAAGGCTAATCCAACGGGGCCATATTTTGAGGCATGGCCCCAAGTCACGGTGCCGACGCGTAACCAACAACTAAATATTTGGGAGATAGCGCGGTAGGGGGGAGGTGGTTAGCCCTAACCCCCAGCCACGTTACCCCATGATACCATGATCCCAAAGAAAAGGCACCAAGGCTAGTGGCAGTGGATCTTTGGCCCCAACCACTAGCCTTATGGCATGCCACATGGCCCTATTTTTGCGCCTACGGGATTATTGGGAAAACTAACTAGCTGGTGACAAAATACACCAAATGCGGGTGAAAATGTCTCCTCCTGAATGGTTTAAAGGGCATATTTATTGCCCAGTTTGTAGGTTGAACCGAGGACGAATAACAAAATAAACTTTGGAGAGTCATAACTTGACGATTTTTTGGTATTTTTAGCCCAAGAAGATCCCAGATAGGGGTTTTTGGACATTCTAAATCTAATGGAAGGCTATGTTTTATGGGAGCACTACAGGAAGGAATTTTTTTAGGTTTAAGTCTATGAGTGCAAGGGACAGTCAGTGGTTTGAAGCAGTTTTGAAGACTTTTTGAGCATGGAGAGTACCTTTTAGGGTTTTCCCAACCTTCATATGTTATCTACAACAATTGTGACTTCTATGGTGCAACTCTTGTTTGAATTTATCATTATGTATTTTTGAGGAAAGATTTCTTTTATTACTTCAATGTGGAATTTCTGTGCATGTTATGCTCATTTTCAAATGGAGTACAGGGTCTTCATGTGAGAGAAATTTTCATGTTAACTGTAGGTAGTCATGCTTTTCAGAGTGAGAGTTCTTTGTAAGAGAATGTTTCCTTGAAGGGGAAACAAGTGACTAATTTTTTCGACACATTTGATGTACTCTTTTATCACTGAAATCTATGGAGTGGTCTAGTTGTGTTAGCAGGACTGAAAATGTAGCCCAGGAGGGGTCAAATCCATCACCAAATCTTGTTTTGTCTTTCTTGTTGCTTGCCTTAATTAGTTACATGTGGATATTTTTCTTGTTTAAATTTCATATGAAAACTAACTCATTATCCTTGAAAAGGCCATAAATGCTTTTTACATAAGACCCATTTGTTTACTTGCAAAGCATTATAGGATGGTCAGTTTTTAGGAAAGAGAGGTTCTCCTTAAATTTCAGATCATATATTGCTACACATATATAGCCATCAATGTTATACATCTCCTTGAACATCCATTTTCATTTAAAGGCCTTCGTTACTTTTGAAAAACCCTACAAATACCAAGCATGTTTCCATTTGAAGGTATTCATTCCTTCCCCCATATTCTTCCTTTAGTGAGCTCCTCTTCACCATTAATATTATCTTTGACATTTCTTGGTTCATCACCCTTACAAGATAAAGGAAAATAAATGCAATAGATTGTCTTTTCATAGTACTCACAACTTCAAATTTTTATCTTTGATCAAGTTGATCACGTTTAAGACATATTTTTGATTTGGTCCCCATGGCTAATTTCATCATATTGATTATGATCTTCTTCCATCAAATTTCTATATCTAGCCCCTATGAAAATATTCCAACTTAATCATTTTGTAGCATTAAAACATTATCATGCTTTGTGATATCAAAAAATTTTATAATCCAAAATTAAAATGATATTTGGAATACTAGGGTTTCTTTGGAAGGAAATTAGAATCCATCATCAACAAAAGCCACAAGAAATTTCAAAATTGGCTACATGAATCCATAGATTGTTGGTGATTCTTTGATGATTCTAGTAAATGAACATAAGTAAACCAATTCATAAGCTTAGTGCATTTCTACTATTCTTAGATAATTATTTTCACTTTCACCCTTGATTTTTTTATTCTTTCTTCATTGTTATTAATTAATGCATTGTTTGTATTTCTCTATTTTTTTTCAGGTTCAATAGAAATGATTTAACCTCTTTTATGGTAGCTTTTATGGAAACAAAAAGGTAAAATATATATGTTTAAAGTGAAATTCTCTCATGTCCTATCCTCTTAAAATTTCTCTACTCTCAATCTATTTCATTTTACATTTATCATTTATATATACTTTTAAAACTCATAAACACTATATTATTGTCATTGGCATGGCCCTTTTTTTTTCAAATATTATGCCCCATATCTATGTTCTATCATCATTTACAAGTATTAATGGTTCATGGAAGCTACCTTCATATTGAGTTGTGGCATTGATGGCTCCAACACTTGCATTCATTTTTTGCATGCCTCCCATCTTGGGGTGGGAGTGCAACTCCCACTAGCTCTTTTTTTCTCTTCATTTCATCATCAGGAATGGAAACCACCTTATAAGATTGAAAGAAGAATATTGAAATCCACCTATTAAGTAATCTAGAATGCACGTAGGCAAGATTCTAAAATGAATATAACAATAAGATAATATTCATGGTTATTTCCAAGGATTGTGTGAAGGTCTGTTGGTCATGGATGCTCATTGGGATAGTTTAGTTTCCCCATAAGCAGCTTCCATACATAACCCCTTCCAACTAGGTTTGAACATGAGACCAATTAGGGACTAAACTCCACTCAAACCAATTGGTCTACACCTCATGGGTATCATAAAATTTTACAAGAAAGGGTTGTCATACAAAAAATTGGTCTTTGTCTTCACAACAAGCCTAAAATGTAGATTATTATTATTATTATTATTATAATCATAAACATTGAATTTTTTTTTTGCAAATATATAAATATAAACATTATATAATACCTAATAGATAAACTAAAAAAATATGTGTAGAGGAACTAATCACTACCTCGTTAAACAATTTGTAATGTTCTATAAAAACAAATCAATCCTTTCTTTATATTTTGATAGTGAAAACCCCCATAACTCATCAAAGTACAACACTCGAAGCTCCATCAAATTGAAAAATTAAACAATAAACAACTAATCATCCCTTTATTTTTTTGACGCTTACAAAAAAATATTAATTTAGAAAAACTCATGATTTTAGAATATTTTACCTAGCTACTTTAACTCCAAAAAAAAAATTAGTGATCCTCAAAAAATTGAAATAACTATAGCATAGGAAGCAACTGTAATATACATATATAGCAACAAACATATGATGATGATCCTTTCTCTACAAATACAACCAAGAATAAAGTGTGTTCCATAGCATCTGTCACCATATTGATAATAAAAATATAATTTGATTAAAAATAAATACATAGATATGATATTTTTTTTAGATGGATGCTAATGTATGGACTCTTTTAATAACAATTTTAATGAAGAGGTAATTTTTTAACGCTATTAATCTTCTCTAAATTATTAGAAAATGGCCTGAATTTTTCTAGCAAGAAAGAAAATAAAGAAAACTCTAAAATTAAATAAAAAACATAAATACATAGGAAAAAGGAAGAGGACTAAAATAATAAATAAATAAAAGCAAGACTATTTAAAAATAATCTAATGTGTGATCTCTTCTTCTTAAAACTTGTGCCACTCTCTTCAAGACAAAGGATTACAAAAATAAATAAAGAAAAAAAAATATTTAGATGACTAAAGAAAAAAAGGATTACCTAGAAGTCATATGATGTGTTATATTTTCCTTATTATAACCCGTGTCATTTTTCATAAAATTAAGACGCGACAAAGACCTCTTTGTTTTCATCCTTGTGTTTTTAGTGATTACAAATTTGCTTCTTTAATTTTACATTTCCCTCCAAGCATTTTGTAATTTGGTGGGAGCTTCAACATCAGAGTAAATTTGTTTCGATTGTCACTGTCTCATCGAAGAAGTTTCAAAGTTTGTTTCAATTAGTGTTGTTGCATCCGAGAACAAGTAGCTATCTAGAAAATTTCCTTCCAGTCCCTAAGGTGAAGTTTGTCATCTTAAATGCTAAATCCATTTACAAGATATCAATTCTAGGGTTTTTATTTTGAATGTGGTGGCAATGTAGATTTATCTCCTATTATTCTGATAAATTCTGCATGAGGTTCGCCGATGATTTTATGTAATGTTGAGGTGAATTTCGAAGATGTTTAGAATGAAATTTTTAGTATATGATGTATGTTTAAATACCCAAAGTTTATTATATCCAGTATTGACTTTCACTTGCATATAATAACATCAAATCCAATGATGGATTCAATATGTTGTTGGTAATAGCTTTAGCAGGTTTAATATTTCGAAATAAGTTTGTAATCATGGTAATTTTTTTTCATTATGGCGAAGTGGGGTTTTGAAGTGGAACAATATGGAAAAATAGTGAGTTGAAGAGTGGAATGGGTCCAGTTATGGCATGGAAAACCTTAAGTCACTCAATCTCTTCAGTCTCGGAGAATGAATTCTTGAAGGTAGCAGGGATGTTGTAGGCGAAAATGAGCACTCAAATCATACATTCCCTTCAAATTCCTATAGAGCAATAAGTCATCATGTATTCTCTTCTATTGGATAACAATCATTTTGAGGGTCTTGTTCCTATTTTCAATAATTCTTCCAAAATTAATTCAATACTTATAATAACCACCTTATGAAAGAATACCATCTACTATAGTTATGGCTATGTCCAATGCTTATTCGTTTGTAGGAAATACTAGCCTTTGTGGGAGCCCATTTCCCAGGCCCTGTGTGCTTAACATAGTAGTGACCCCTTCTCCATGCCATATTATTACAAGCTTGCCAATGGATAAATTTTTCTAGGCCATTAGTTAAGAGGAATGAAAGGCTAAATCGAGTAAAGATAGATGGAATTGTTGTGGGATTCATTTTTTGGGTGATTTCCATGATGTTTCTTATTAGATTTTATGGCAAGAGGTATAGATAATAGAAGCCTAGGGATGCTATTTATGTCCCTGCATATCTACCCTTAGATCCCATATTTGAATAAGCCGAAGATGCGACATGCCCCACCAATGGATTATGTTTTTTATCACTTTCTAAAGATTATTTATTTTGATAATTGATAAAAACAAAATACACAACAACAGAGGCAATTACAAAGTGTTAGCACAAGGAGTCACTCCTTGACTGCATAAAGAGTAAGCCTTACAAATTATATTTCATTTCAAATTTTAAAGGGGTTATTTGAGTGGTGGGATGGATTTCTCAAATATTTCAAAATTATTTTTTATATTATTTAAGACTTACATGAATTTGGTAAGTTGTGGATAGTATAAATTGTGTGGTTAAATTGGTAGTATATGAAGCAGAGAGTACAAACGAAGAATATGGATAGCTGGTACCTATTTCAAGAAATATTCCTATCCTAAATCAGTCATACATATATGATGATGGCTCTTTACACAAACTATGTTTATGCCAAGCAAACAAAATTCAGAAAATAGATTGCATGTATAAAGTGTTCCACAAATCCTTTATGAAATATTCACTGACGTGTTCTATAAAACACATATAATTTGTAGAAAACTAAAAGAAGATAATTTACTATTAAATCCTTTAACATCTTATCACTCACACCTTAATAGTTGCCACACTTCATATTTTAGAAGAAATTAACAAAGAAAAGATACACACCACACATTAGATGTTCCTTGAGTCACAAAAATCCTCCAACATGAAGCAATTTTTTTTTTTATTATATTCAGTCTCCAGGTAGACCAACATCCAACCTAGAAATGGTATTTACAAGTGATATATATAGTAAGAGAGGCACCAACTCCATCTCTTCTAAAAATAAGGAAACATTAATTCTAAAATTACATAGGTGTCAAAAGACATTACAGCCTTATCCCATCGAAATCTAACAGAAAGGACAGATGGAGAAGAAATAAAAGAAGAAATATGGGCTAGAGTACTGAGTGTGTTGTCATGATGCCCCTTTTTCTATTGATTTATCTCGTTGTGTCTTGGGTCTTTAATAACCATGTAGCTTCATTTAATAAGACCTCCAACAACCTCATAACCACCTCTCACGATAACTTGTATTATCCATTTGGTTATGGGTTCTTATCCATCCTTATCTCACTCGAAAAAAATTTCTAACAAGTGTCAAAATTAAATTAAAATGGGTTCTACTAGAAATTTTGGTAAAAATATGTAACTGCACAAAATCTGGAATGCTACTGGAAATTCCAGTAAAAACCTATAACTGAGTGAAATCTGGAATGCTACCGGAAATTCCAGTAGCGCCTTGTTTCTTTTTAAAAAAATAGACAGAAAATACTAAAAATTATGTGCATTCACAAGCACATAATAGAGGAGGAGGTAACAAAGGAGCGTTGACAAGCAATGTCTTTAGTGCCTCAAAAGACTTTTGAGCAATTGCATCCCAACAGAATGGGACACCCTTCTTTAATAATCACGTGTATCCCCTAGCCACTTCTGCATAGTTAGGTATAAAACGGCGTAGAAAATTAGCCTTACCTTACAAAATCTCCAACTGATGCAATGAGGAGGGAGAAGGGAGATTGATAATAGCCTCAACCTTGATTGGATCGAGGCGAATTCTGTCTTTGGACACGATAAACCCTAAGATTATACCAGAATCAATGCAAAAGACGCACTTGTGCGGATTAAGATGAATATTGTAACGTGGACAACAAATAAAAATCTGACGAAGATGGTTAGGATGGTCCCTATGCTTAGCTGAATGAGTAGGAAGGTCATCCAGATAAAGCTGAATGATGTGACGAATATCATGCAAAGCATATGAAATCGCTCACTGAAATGTAACCCCAGCATTCTTTAAGCCAAAAGGGAGCTTCTTATATGCAAAATTACCCCAAGGATAGATAAAGGTAGTCTTATGTTGATCAGTCAGGAGAATTTTAATCTGATTGTAACTAGAAAAACCGTCCATGAGGGAAACAATCTCACTCCTGGTAGAGTCATCAATGATTTGATCAATAAAGGGAGTAGGATAAGTATCCTTGGGATAAGCTCGATTAATATCATGATAATCAACATAGACGTGAATAGTTCCTTATTTATTATCTACATGAAAAATATTAGAGACCCATTCTGTCAAAGGAATTGGATAAATGAAACCAACTCTGAGAATTTTTTCAACTTCACCTTGTAATGTTCCAAAATTTTCATTAAGTTAATTGGAACATAAATTTTTCTTTCCTTTTTATAAAATGAATAAAATGGGTAAGGGAGCCCATGAAGAAGCATAATAAAAACTCAAAATGTGCAAAGGGGTCACTTAAGTGGCTCATTTAACATCTCCTAGTGTGAAAAGGGGAAAATACAAGAAGACTAGGCCCAGTTTGACCAAGTCAAACAGTGCTGCATGGAGGGAGTGAGTCACCAAGTGGGACAGCGTAGTTTTAGTGGGAGGAATATTATTGGATGAGAGAAACCCTAATGGGTGGGGCCCATGACAAGGAAGCATCCTCTTGGCATAAAAGAGGGAAGGAGAGACATTGCTCATTATGTTGAAGAATTTGATTTTGCTCTGCTCTCTCTAGTTATGCAACTCGGATAGATTGTGTTGCTTAGCACAAGGGAGATTTCTATTTAGAAGCTTCCTTTTCTTCATTTGGAAGCTTTGGAGGACCTATTCTTCATCCTCCTCACATCTAGGCTTGAGGCCAAGGTGACCATATTCAGCTACAGTGTTTTCTAGCTTTACCAAAACATTGAGTTTTTGGTGTTGCAGTGAGGATTCACTATCACCCACTTCCGGAGCTAGTTTTGTAGAGAAGGAGCTCATTATTTCTCTGGGAGATTAGTGAGGAATATTTTGGAGCTTATTTTCAGATTTTGGCATTGGGCCATATGTTTCATCTCATTCAGAGTGTAGTCTCTTGCCTATATTGCGTTATTTCCAGGGGCACTTGCAGGAGGGGTTCACACTGTGGATTGGAGTGTGTAATCTTCAGTGAAGGGGGTAGCATTTCACTTGGAAGATCACTAGGGGAGGTTTCTTCATAATTTTATGAATTTCCATCCTTCTCCCATTTTTTATTGTTATTGAGTTGCTGCTGCTACCCAACAACTCCAACATTTTTCCATTTAGTGTATTTTGGCCAATCCTCTAGGGGATTGTTGTAGTATTATTTTCTAGGGTTGATATCTTGCTCCCCCACTTTATTTGAGCCTGTTTTTTCTATATCATTGTATAAATATCAGTTTTCAATCATTTTCCCTTATGGATTGCGCAGTCATATCTTGTTGTTGGGTTGTGTAGCTGGGTGCTTACATTTATGCATGTACATTTGTCTTGGGGCTAATTTGGCCTAGCTTGAGAGGTTTTTCCTCAAGATATTGTATATCTATTTTCTTCGACACATGATATAATATTTATTTAGTCATATTGCACCTCATTTATTGATATTTCACTGCTTCTGCTTGTAAGAGTTCATGTATTCCTGTAGCTCTCCCTTTTGAGAATTGTTTGGGACATACAAGTTTGGAGGATCTGAATAACCTTTTTAAGGTTATTTCTTTGATCTCGTTTTCTGGAAGAGTAATGTATGAATGGTGAATGAAGGGATCCAAGTCTCGGTTTAGCTTATTTTCACATTGGCTTCCTTATACAGCGTCCTAGAGGACCATTTTCCTGAAAATTCCAAAAAGGAATATTACAGTTGTATCAGAGCTTCGAACTTGGCCCGGCCTGTGGAATTTTGAATTGCAGAGACAGAAGAGATCAAGATGATGTAGAGGATGAGATTTCTCTCATAATTTTTTATATCTAGAAAAGGCTTCTCCAAGGAGGTTGAGAAGACTAAGGAGAGAGAAGAGGAAGGACCATACACTTCCTAGTCTCACGAAGGAGGAGAAATGGAGCATGAGAAACACTTGGAATTCAAAATTCTAAGTGATTATCTTGCTGAGTATAGAGAAAACCCTAGAGCCTTCCAAGAGACTCTATATTTTCCACAATGTATTCAACAGAAATAAGAAAGAAGACCCTACAGTTATGGGATGATGAGAGGCAATATATTTCTATTGTCCACATTTGATGGATCACTCACATGTGCAGCAGAGGGTTGGGTGAAGAAGCTAGCGGCTTTCTTCATGCTACATCCTATAGTATACAGAGAGGCTATATAATTTTCAGTGCTACACCTTGAGGGTGGAGCAAAGACTTGGTGGTTCAGCCATTGGGACCATGCAAGGGTTTCTACTCTTGCTGAATTTTCTCAAAGATTGATCAGGAGATTTGGTCAAAAGAGGGAGGAACCCTCACCACCAGTTGCAGAGGCACATAACAGCACTGTCATAGTGATGGATAAGTAACCTTCATCTCCATATATTGAAGCATCCAACACTATTGAGGGAGATATTCTTGCAGAAACAAAAGATTCTTCCGAAACTCTCCAAGGTATGCATAAGTTTTCATTTCTTATGGAGGATTGTACATCATTGCATGTTGATTGTCTAGAGTAGGAAATTTTCATTGCGCTATGCCATCATCCTTATACATCATGGATATGTTGTGTACCACCATTGATGTTGGGGTTTGGAAACCTTGTCATGGAATAGATTGCATTTCAATGTCCCATGAAATGCAAAAGCCAAAATCTATTTTGGGAAAATGGTAGCCCTTTTTGGGAGGATACCAAGATGTTAGAGGAAGGGAGAAATCCACAAGGATTTGAGTGGATGTGGATGAAAAGCAAGAGGATGGTGAGCCTTTTGAAAATTTATGATATAGGGCAGCAAGAGGCAAGGTTGTGTTGGCTACTCTTGAGAGAGTTTGGCCGGCATAGGACCTATCGTTTTTCATGGGTTATGGAGAAGGAGGAGGATTGGCAGGATACTTACACCATAGGGCAGAGAGGAGCCTGGGTGCATTATGATGAGATGGTATTATTCTTACCACTCACTGTGCTACCTTCACATATTTATTATGGCGTGATTATGGAGGAGCAGCAAACATTCTTGTTGCTCAGATTATGTTCAGATGTTGTAGGAGCAGGAGGAGGCACTAGCATAGTGCAAAGGGATTTATCCTTGGCCTTTGATGCCAAAGTAGTACCTTATCTATGGGAGGGACTCCATATGTGCAGAAACATGATGAGTAGATTCTTTGACAAGATCCATGTCAAAGATGTGAGTTTTGAGATTACAGTGGCCCTACTTCACAAGCCAGTAGCGCTGTCACTTCAGAGTTGGGTTTACTTGTTGAAGTGTTTCCAAAACCACTTCACAAGTGAGGTAACTTGGAGGCATGTAGGAGATGATGATGAGGGAGTAATGGATGGTAGCATCCCTTGCTATATCTTTGCCTTCTTGGATTAGGTTCACAAGCACAAGGAGAGACACCTACATGTGGCATTTATGGATTCTCCTTTCATGCATTCTTATGCATACTCTTTGTTGATGCAGGAGTCCACCTGGGAGGGCATCCTAATGGATGTATATCAGCATATGGTCAGATGCATAGCCCAAGAGATGATTATTTGGTTGGCACAACCACTTCCCTACGCTATTGCAATAAGGGAGAATGTTCACTTGAGCCATTTCAGCTCAAAGACCGAAGTATATGATGAGGGAGGTAACTATTTGCTTTATGTTTTTCACTCTCTTATATTTTTGAGTAGTATATCATATCAAGGAGGATATTTCCTTCTTTCAGATTATGCTTTGTTATAATTATGGTCAATTTCAGCAATTATGATGGCCATCTTATTGGTGGATTGTGGGGGAAAGCCACAGGATTTTCGGTGTGCACCATTGGCACCAAATTATGTTTTCATGATCTCATCTTGTAGGATGAATGTGGTAGCAAAAAAGTGGCTAAAAGGACACTTTTTGAACTATATATTGAGGTAGGCTAATGATGCCCCGCATTGGTTCCATGTGTGGAGCTATGTTTCACCTCCTTGCTCTCACAGATTTATGCTTCCATATTTTGCTAGTAGAATGTTGGACATGGGAAGCACCATTGGAGGAGTGGAACATGAGTTGAGGATGCCCATAGGGAGTATGATTCCCCATACTTCTCACATTGCATGTTTTAGAGAAACAAGTGGGTCTGCCTTGATTTCCATGTTGCATCTCTTTCTTTCAAATGGGAGTAGCCATTTGGAGAGCTTGAGCTTTTTGGGGAGGCACCCCATGGGTGTTGGATTTGGTGGGATGGCTTGGGTCTCTCTTGAAGATCATTATGTTTCAGCCATATATCGACAGCGGCCCCATATGTATCATAAGGTAGGAGAAACACATTGGAAGGATGTGTTCTTTGGGAGACAAGACCTCCATAATTTTTGCAGTACATGCTCTAAGGGGAGTATGGAGGAGGATATGGTCACCATGACAAAATGTTTGTTCATTCATGAGGTGAACCATATGATTGGTTGGATACCATATGATGATTACCTCCAACTCATCACATATGAGATTATTTGGGCCATCTTGATTTACAACGCTAAAGGAGAGATCCTTGGAGATATAGACTCCATCTTGCCACTTGAGGGGAACAGTATTGAAGCCCAACTTCATCTTTCACTCCACATTCATCAGAAGTGGAGAAGAGGACAGTGTGCTGTAGGCTATGAATCTTACCATGATATGATTTTCAGCCCACCTATTCTACATGGACTCAAAGTAGAGGATGATTTTCCGGAGTTTCCTAGTTGGAAGGTGACTCATTTTGTGTGTTTGATTGCTTGGGTGTAACGTTCCAAATTTTTCCTTCAATAAATTGGAACATTATATTTTTTTAATTTCACTTATAAGTTGAATAATTGGGTAAGGATGCCTAATGACTATAAAAACATGGATAAAATCCCTCTAGTATGAAAGGGGATCAGCCTTGGAACTAGATTTCACACCCTCATGTGTGAAAGGGGACATTTTGCAAAGAGGCTTGGTTAAGTTTGACCAAGTCAAACAGCATTGGGTATGAGGTGGAAAGCACTACATGCGACAACGCAGAGATAGAGGAGGGAATATTCCCTTATGGGTGAAACCATAATGGATGGGGCCCATGGAGAGAGAGGATTCACTTGCTATATATGGAGAGGAGGAGAGCCATTGTTATTCATTTCATGTCTATTCAGACATTTTGCATTCTTCGCTATTTAGCAAGAATTGTCGGGGAATTCATATTTAGGATTTCCTCACCTTATTGAGAGGCCTCTTGAAGGTTGGTTCTTCATTCTCCACATCTCTTGGCTCAAGGCCAAAGCATCCTCCTCCAGGACAGCGTTATTGCTGCAGCAACATAATACTGTGTTGTAGGGTGTTGTAGTGGGGACTCCACAACACCTCTTCCATCTTCTGTTTTTTAGAGAGAAAGTCCTTCCTTTCTTTGGGAGATCAGATTGGAATCTTGAGAGCTGATTTTCAGATATTCGCACTTCACCATAGTTTTCTATTCCACTCACTACGCAGTCCCTCTTAGTGACTGCGTTATTTTCATGGAGTATCTGCAGTGAGGGTTTGCAGATTGATTGGAGGGTGAGATCTCAAGTGTAAGGATCATCATTCCACTTTGGAGTTCCATTGGAGAAGGTCTACTTCATATTTCTCATCATCTTCAGCCTTCTTTATTGAGTTCCATATTTGAGTTTCTGCAGCTACCCAACAACTCCGGCATTTTTTCCATTTTGTGTATTTCAGCCAATCCCTTTGGAGGATTGTTGCATTGTTGCTTTCAGGGGTTAGAGATTTTCTCCCCCACTTTATTTCAGCCATATATTGCCATATATTTCAGTTATTATGTAATATGGAGTAGTATCTCTTATAAAATGCGTCCTCATAGCCTGGGTTTATCCAGAAATAGCAGTGTTCTCTATTTTTTTGTACTTGTCTTGTTGAGGCTTGCATTGCCTTTCTTGAGTGGATGTTTCCTCAAGAACTTGTACTCTTTTTATGCTATAACGTTATTTGATGGCTATTCAGATATTCATATGCTCATGGTTTTAAAATAACATTGTCTTTCCATTTCTTGTTCAAGAATTGTTGCAGTCCCTCATCGGGCAGTTTCTGAGGATATCTAGTAGTGGGAGATCTGTTTAACCACTTTAAAAGGATTTCTTTGGCCCCGACTCTTGTATTTCACTATTATATGTATTTATATAAGGGATATAGGTCTTGGTATCAAATCCTGCTACCTCAATTTATGGAAAATGAGTTTTCCAGCCATGGATTGCTAGTTGTTCCGATTTGGGAACATTACAGTGGTATTAGAGCATAGTCTTGGCTCAGCCTGTGAATCTAAGCCCAAGAAGATCATAATGTTGAAGAATATGATTTTATTCTCATCCATTTTTAGATCCAGAGGAGACCTCTCCAAGGAGGTCAAGAAGATTGAAGAAGAAGCAGAGGAAGGACCATGCACTTCCTATTCTCATGAAGAGGAAGACATTGAGCATGGAAGACAATTGGATCACCAAATTCTGAGTGGTTACCTTGTGGAGTATAGATCTCAACCTAGAGGCTTCAAGGAGACTCTAGATTTTCCTCATTTCATCCAGTTGAAGGAAGAGAAGACACCATGTAGCAGAAAAGAAATCAAAGGCAATAGATTTCTGTTGTCTACCTTTGATGGGTCATCTACTGCAAGAACTTGGGTAAAAGAGTTGGTAGCATTTTTCTTCCTACATCCTATAGTAGAAAAAGAATCTATTGAAATCTCAACACTACACTTGGAAGGTGAAGCCTATGATTGGTGGAACAACCACTTGAGCCATGCAAGGGAGGAAAATTTTACAAAGTTCATCGAAGGGTTGGTCAAAACCTTTGATGATGAAAGGGCAAAGGAAGGGGAGACCACACCACCACTTGAGGAGCCTTGTGATAGTGTTGTCACACTCATGGAGGAGCAGCCACATGCATCAACAGTTGGAGCGGCCAACACTTTGGAGGAGGGAACCCTTGTAGCCTTACAAGAAGTTCCAAATGCACATCAAGGTATGAAGGGATTTCCACATTCTATTGTCACAGAAAATTCTTTTGATCAATGTGGAGATTTACTTTTGCATGACCAAGGGTCAAATCCCATTGCTACCATAGAGTAGCTTGGTTGCACTGCGCTGTGCAACATGAAAACTTTCAAGGAGGAAATAAACCATCATCTTCATGAGCCTTTGTTGGATTGCATATCACATTGGAGGTTGGGGTTTGAAGCCTTGAAGGATGATAGTAGACATCTTGTAGTGAGAAAGCCTTTCTCCCTTCAATATGACACTTTCTCAATGAGCTCCTCTCAGCTCAAAGAGGAACTTATACTTTCAGATCCAGGACCTCATTGGTTTTGGAGGATTATTGTTGAGAGGAAGGTCTCAAGGAGAGATCTCATCAGAGGTGGACTTCAACACACCATGGAGTGCAATGATTTTCTTCCCTTCTCACAAGAGCAGATAGAAGATGGAGGATATATTCGGATGGATAACATCTCTCATGCTTATGTTGGACATTCCTTGAGCCATACACATCATGATGGGAGGTTTTTTCCTACCACCTATTTTGGTCTTGATAGGATCTCATTGATCCTCGAGAAGATTTCATTTCAAAATCCCATGAAGTGCAAAGATAGGAGTTTTATTTGGGAGGATGGTAGCCCTCACGGGAGGAGTACCAAGATGAAGAGAAGAAGGAAGAATCCACAAGAGGTTGAGTGGATGTGGTTGATGAGCAAGGAGATGGGAGGCTACTTGCAAATTTATGATACCAGGCAGTAGGAGGCTTGGCTACGCTGGTTACTCTTGAAATAATTTTGCCATCACTTGGAAAATGCTCTTCCTAAGAGTAGGAGGATGAAACTTGCATCATTGAGCAACATAGAGTATGGATGCATGGTGTTGATGTGATACTCATATCAGTCATCATGTCTTCATCACATGAGTTGTATGATGGAGGTATGGGGAGGCAGCAAAATGTCTTTTTCCTTTGTTTGTTCTTGGGAGAGCAAGAGTAGATTTTCTCTCACATTTTTCATGATGTTGTAGGAGGAGGAGATGGCATTATCTCCTTGGATTTTGATGATAGAGAGGTACTTCCAACTTGGGAGGAGCTTCTTATGTATTGCAGCATTATGAGAGACATCTTTGACAAGGAGCATGTCAAATAATGGAGCTATGAGTTGGCCAGAGATCATTTGCACAGGCCAACAACGCTGTCACTTGAGAGCTTGGGGTTATTGATGGAGTTTCCCCAGGATCACTTCACACTTGATGCACCTGGAGGAAAAAGAGTAGGTGAGATTTATGGAATAGTGGATGGAGACATCTATTACATTGGTATGACCTCACTTGCTATGATCTTCTTGACTTGGATTACCAAGTATAAGGAGGGTGATCTTTATGCCACATATGGTTCATTTCTCTTCCTAGGAATGTGCCATCCTACTATGGAGGGATCATTCATATACACATGCATCATTTTTCTCTCAAAATATGGTAATAATATTGTTTTTACATCCATGGATTATCTAACACAACATTTTGATGCTCTTACCATTCATATTCAGTGCATTGCTCCACAAAAGGGAAAGTTTTTCATTGGGCTCCATGGACAAAATTGGGCCAACTTGTATGATGGAGATAGCCATCTTTTATATGGACTTGGGAAAGTGTTTTCTTTCATGTATGATCAGTTGATATACTCAGCCATTTTCTATTTATCAGTAGCTATCATGACATACATAACTATTCATGTAACACAAAAAAACTTGCCATGTGATTTTCTGAAGCAGCAGTTTGGAAAACTGCGCTGTCACTATTGGGAAAGCTGTTGGTACCTTCTTTCCTCACTTGAAACCTTCAGCATTTTCTACATTTTTTTTCTGATCGTGCCTTCATTTTCTGATATGGATCAGACTTGTATAAGAAGCATGATTATGAGAGAGACACATGAGTTGGATGTGTCCTTGAGTGGGAAAAAGTCTCACATTTTCTGCAAAACATGTTCTAATGGGAGCATGGGAGAAGATATGGAAACCACTACTACATATGTGTTCTCTTTTGAGGTGGACCATGAGATTGATATTCATCCATTGCACAGCCATGGGAAAGTGTTTTTCCTTGTATTATTGTTATATTCAGCCATTTACTATTCCTTAGTAGATGTGATGGATTTTTTATGTCACTTGCCATGTTCCTTTATGAGATTGTAGTGGATGAAACTGTGTTGTATCCTTGTGATACATTGTTTATATCATGTATCATCATGTAAAGCCTTCAGAAAACTTCTCATTAGGATGTTCTATGATGACCATGTCCTATTCAACATGGATGGATTGTTTTGGGCCAGCTTGTTCTTCATTGTTGGAGTATACTTTGGAGGATTGTTCTTCACTTTGCCATTTGAGGGCAATAATTTTGCAGGCTAGGATCAACACACACTCTACACTTATCATAAGTGGATAGAAGGATAGCATGGGGTAAGCCATGATGCTTTCCAAGTTCAGATTTTCAGCCCACCTTCATTTCAGGAGCTTGAGGTGGAAGGAGATTTTCAGGAGTTTCCTTATTGGGAGGTGGCTCATTTTGTTTGGATGATTGCTTGGAGATGGAGAATCCACATGGGTAAGATTTTCCTCATCACACTTTAGAATCCATGCCTTGAGTGGAGACCTTCCCGTTCTATCCTTGTAGTTTCTTGGGGATAAACAACATTTGGGAGGGGAGGACTGTAATGTTCCAAATTTTTCCTTCAATAAATTGAAACATTAGATTTTGCTAATTTCACTTATAAGTTGAATAATTGGGTAAGGAGGCCAAATGAAAATAAAAACATGGATAAAATCCCTCTAGTATGAAATGGGATCAGCCTTGGAACTATATTTCACACCCTCATGTGTGAAAGGGGACATTTTTCAAAGAGGCTTGGTTAAGTTTGACCAAGTCAAACAATGTTAGGTATGAGGTGGAAAGAACTGCATGGGAAAGCACATAGATAGAGGAGGGAATATTCCCTTATGGAGGAAACCATAATGGTTGGGGCCCATGGAGAGATAGGCTTCACTTGATATATATGGAGGGGAGGAGAGCCATTGTTATTCATGCTTGTATTATTCATTTCATGTCTATTCAGAGATTGTGCATTCTTTGCTGTTTAGCAAGAATTTCCGGGGAATTCCTATTTAGGATTTCCTTACCTTCTTCAGAGGCCTCTTGAAGGTTGGTTCTTCATTCTCCATATCTCTTGGCTCAAGGCCAAAGCATCCTCCTCCAAGACAGCGTTATTGCTATAGCAGCATAATACTGTGTTGTAGGGTGTTGCAGTGGAGACTCCACAACACCTCTTCCATCTTCTATTTTTCAGAGAGAGAGTGATTCCTTTCTTTGGGAGATCAGATTGGAATCTTTAGAGATGATTTTAAGATCTTGTCACCTGGACATAGTGTTCTATTCCACTCATTGCGCAGTACCTCTTAGTGACTACGTTATTTTCATGGAGTATCTGCAGTGAGGGTTTGCAGATTGATTGGAGGGTGAGATCTCAAGTGTAAGGATCAGCCTTCCACTTTGGATATCCATTGGAGAAGTTATATTTCAGATTTCTCATCATCTTCAGCCTTCTCTATTGAATTCCAGATTTGAGTTGCTGCAGCTACCTAGCAACTCCAGCATTTTTTCCATTTTGTGTATTTCAGCCAATCCCTTGGAGGATTGTTGCATTGTTGCTTTCAGGGGTTAGATCTTTGCTCCCCCACTTCATTTGAGTCATATATTTCCATATATTTCCATTATTGTGTAATATGGAGCACCATCTCTTATAAACTGCATCCTCATAGCTTGGGTTTATGTCGAAATAACAGTGTTCTCTATTTTCATGTACTTGTCTTGTTGAGGATTGCATTTCCTTTCTTGAGTGGATGTTTCCTCAAGAACTTGTAATATTTTTTTGCTATAAAATTATTTGATGGCTATTCAGATATGCATATGCTCATGGTTGTAGAATAACATTGTCTTTCCATTTCTTGTTCAATAATTGTTGCAGTCCCTCACCGGGAACTTTCTGAGGCTATCTAGTAGTGGGAGATCTGTTTAACCACTCTAGAATAATTTCTTTGGCCCCAAATTTTGTATTTTAGTCTTAGATGTATTGATGTAAGGGATCCAGGTTTTGGTATTAAATCCTACTGCCTCCATCTCTAGAAATTGCATTTTCCATCCATGGATTTCTAGCTGTTCTGATTTGGGAACATTACATTGGGGATGGAGGATACACATGGGGAGGATGTATCCCAACATATTTTAGTATACATACCTTGGGAGAAACCCTAGACAACACTTTTCCACTCTCTTGAGCACCTCACTTTCTCATGATGATAGCTTGATAGCTAATTTACATGTTGAGGAGAGGCATTGTGGGAGCTTTATTGATATGATAGCATCCTATCTCTTGGAGGAGACCATCATACTTGGGTGCTACATGAGAGGAGGCAAAGTATCAGTCTATCCTTTCACTTTCTTGAGGACAAGAAATCTTTGGGAGGGGAGGACTGTAATGTTCCAAAATTTTCATGAAGTTAATTGGAACATTAATTTTTCTTTCCTTTTTATACAATGGATAAAATGGGTAAGGGAGCCCATGAAGAAGCATAATAAATAATCAAAATTTGCAAAGGGGTCACTTAAGTGGCTTATTTATCATATCCTAGTGTGAAAAGGGGAAAATACAAGAAGACTAGGCCCAGTTTGACCAAGTCAAACAGCGTTGCATGGAGGGAGTGAGTCACCAAGTGGGACAACACAGTTTTAGTTGGAGGAATAGTATTGGATGAGAGAAACCCTAATGGGTGGGGTCCATGACAAGGAAGCCTCCTCTTGGCATAAAAGAGGGAAGGAGAGCCATTGCTCATTATGTTGAAGAATTTTTTTTTGCTCTGCTCTCTCTAGTTGTGCAACTTGGATAGCTTGTGTTGCTTAGCACAAGGGAGATTTTTATTTAGAATTTTTCTCTCAATCATTGGGAAGATTTGGAGGACCTGTTCTTCATTCTCCTTATATCTAGGCTTGAGGCCAAGGTTACCATCTTTAGCTACAACATTTTCTAGCTTTACAGAAATGTTGAGTTGCTGGGGGTTGCCGTGAGGATTCACCATCACCCACTTCCAGAGCTAGTTTTATAGAGGAGGATCTCATTCTTTCTCTGGGAGATCAGTGAGGAAGATTCCAGAGCTTATTTTTATATTTTGTCATTGTTCCATATGTTTCATCTCATTCAAAACAGAGTCTCTTCCCTATATTGCGTTATTTCCAGTGGGAACTTGCAGGAGGGGTTCACACTGTGGATTGGAGAGTGTAATCTTCAGTGAAGGGAGTAGCCTTTCACTTGGAAGATCATTGGAGGAGGTTTCTTCATCATTTTCTTCATTTCCATCCTTCTCCCATTTTTTATTGTTATTGAGTTGCTGCTGCTACCCAACAACTCCAACATTTTTCCATTTAGTGTATTTTGGCCAATCCTCTAGGGGATTGTTGTGGTATTGTTTTCTGGGGTTGAGATATTTATCCCCCACTTTATTTGAGCCTTTTAATGCTATATCATTGTATACATATCAGTTTTCAATCATTTTCCCTTATGTATTGCGCAGTCATAGCTTTTTTCTGGGTTGTGTAGCTGGGTGCTTACATTTCTGCATGTACATTTGTCTTGGGGCTGATTTGTCCTAGCTTGAGAGGTTTTTCCTCAAGCTCTTGTATATCTATTTGCTAATACACATAATATAACAGTTATGCACTCTTATCACACCTCATTTATTGATATTTCACTGCTACTTCTTGTAAGAGTTCATGTATTGCTATAGCTCTCCCTTTTTGAGCATTGTTTGGGATATACAGGTTTGGAGGATCTGAATAACCTCCTTAAGGTTATTTATTTGAGCTCATATTCTGGAATAGTAATGTATGATGGGTGAATGAGGGGATCGAAGTCCTGATTTAGCTTATTTTCACATTGGCTTCCTTATACAGCGTCCTAGAGGACCATTTTCCCGAAAATTCCAAAAAGGAATATTACACAACTTTAATGGCAGCAGCTTTTCTAGCGTGCACTAGATGAAGATGTTGGCGAACAGGTTTCAAGCCAGGGTAAGTAGGTATTTCATAAACCACTATACTAGGATCAATGTTGTGCATTTCTTCGTAGGACCATGCAAAGACATCACGAAACTCGTGAAAAAGGATAGTATAAACGTGTACTTCATCAAAAGAACAAGTGACCCCAATATGGATGTTCTAGACAATTCCCGATTTAATGGAAATGTCAATAGGAATCATCTGTGTAATATTACTCAAGTTACCTTCTGTAAAGACAACATGTGTTAGAATAGGCATTTGAAGAGGAGGGGAAGGAACCTGAGATGAAAAACACTTGAGACAAGTAGACATGCCCCCGAGGCCAGGCATGAACGAGGAATGATGATTACCATCGTCCCACGGTAGATCCTCGAGAGACATGGTTTCCAGAGTGGCTTCATTAGAGGGAAACACTTCTTTCAAAGGATCAGGCGAATCTGAATTGCCAAGCTAGGGGGATTGAGAATAAATGTCAAGAGACATGCTCAAAGGAGCAAGATCAGAGGATGGAGCTTCCGAAGCTGCGATGAGTTCACAATAATCAATCTCAGTCGGACTCAAAGGCATCGAATTTATGAAGGAATTAATTTTTTCAGGCGAAGGAATAATCCACGGGTCATCACACTAGGAGATTATATGGATCTGAACAGTATTTAGTGGAGGAACAGGAAAAATACCCATGAGGGCAAGATATTTAAAAATACTCGGACCTATGCTCTCGTAAGGAGTAGGAATATGATCCACATATAGAACGTTGTTCTTGGAAGAAGAGGTGAAGAAGGAAAAGTTATCAACAGTAACAATATTTCCTTCATGTGGAAATTTTAGAACACGAAAGAGAGTGGATGGAACACATAACATGGCGTGAGTCCAACTATGACCAAGGAGAAGATTATCATTGAGTTTAGCATCAACGACTTCTACCTCGACATTGGTTGTCTTCCCTTTTAGAGTAATCGGTAAACTAGCGAGAACACCTAAAGGTTTTGATTCTCTTCTATCAAATGCTTCAAGGGAATTTGGTAATGAATTCAGGGCTGGAGAACCAATAGCTTTCCAGCACGAAGATGACGTGACACAAGTTGATGCACCTTCATCCACAACTGTTCGATGGACGTCGAGACCATTAATAACAACTTGAATAATGAGCACAATCTAATGCGAAAGTTGTGGAACGAAATTCTTTAAATCGAAAGTAAGAAGGCTAGTATTAGCAGGATCAATCCCACCAATCTCATATAACAAAACTCTTCGTTGAGATGGACAACTTTGAAGTACTTCTAATGCAAACATCTCGGATGGCACCTAAGCCAAATCCTCAACAATATTGTAATGGTGAGCGGCATGGGCATTGGGATTATAAGAAGACTTATGGAGTACACCTTTGGATGGTGGTCGTAAAAAAAATTCAGTATTTGGCCTTTCAATTTCAAAAGGGCTAGTAACAGGTGGAGGAGGAGGACCATCAACAATCTCCTTCCCCATGGCCTAACACGATCCAGTATAATATTTTGACCGAGTAGCAATAGAAACGACTATAGAACAATTCATCATGAACACTTGAGAGCCAAACGGGGTAGAGGACTGAGGTTGCTCTACCATCTAAGTCTACTGAGATGGAAAGGGTTCTTTAAGAATGGTTGGAGTTCCCTCGGTGCCTTTGAGAAATCGTCTCACCTCAGATCATCTAAGATAGTCCTTGGTGAATTGATCGTCATCACAAATCAAACAAGGGTACTTTGGTTTGGTTGAGGACCATCGCCAACACGAGGTTTCTGAGAATCTTGTTTCGAGGTATTAGCTCAGGCCTTACCTTTACCCTTTTTTTTACCTTTAGAAGTATTATCCATAAGATTGGCCTGAATAACATTAACTTCTGTGGGTTTACCAGAATTCGATGTAGTCTAAGAAGCAACATTATTGGAATAAGCATACTTTGGCTTCCCAGAGTTTGAAGAAGAAGACTTCTGAGATGTCTAAGACACGGAACCAAAAATACCATCAATGGATGGAGTCGCTGGTGATTTAGAAGTTCCAGGTCAGGGAGCATCAGGAAAGATATCATATAATGTGCCAAACTTAGAGTACACAAGATCAAGGTACTGGGTGTAAGCAATGGCTTTTTCCTTAGTCACACATGCCCCCATACCTATGTCATTTGCAATCTGGTTGACAAAGGAGGTGGTGAACCAATGAGTCAGAAGTTGATCAAGTATTTCAAACTTAATCATGTGATGACAACTTCGCCACTCATGAATATGATCTGAGATATGAGTATCTCGGTCTTGTTTCAATGAAGTGAGGAGGTGTGTCCCGGTCTCATAGTGGACTGGTAACTAAAAATGCGTAAGGAATTCCATGGCTAAAGAATTGAAATCTTGGAAGACACCACAAGATAGCTCAATGTACCACTTTGCAGCGGAACCAATAAGAGTTCACTGGAAAAGATGGAGTCGAATAGAATCGTCAACCCAAGAGTTAGAGGAACACCACAAATGGTAAGTCATAACATGCACTTGGGGGTCTTCGCCAGACTTGCCCTCAAATTTAGGAAAATCACCAGGAATATTTGTCAGAACCAGAGGCCAATACAAGTTATGAAGAATAGGATCATTCGTTAACTTTGACACATCAGGTAATTCCAACATAGCAAGAAATGGTAATCGAGTGTTGAAAGTCATCAGAGGTCTTTGATAAGGACCTGTGTCTACATTCCACCCAGTCCGGGGGGGATTTTGTCCCCATGCATTTTGTCTCGGAGGATTCTGACCATAGGGGTTAGAAGCAGGATAACTCAGTTGATACTGAGGTTGAGGACCAGGATACTGAGTCAGAGTAGATCATTGAGGTCCCTACTGAGCAGCGTATGGAGTCTGCTTAGGAATGTAAGCATGGCTTTGAGATTCATGATACACAATTTGATTTTGAGGGTAAGAAGCCTGGGGCGCACTATATATCGATTGATATGAACCTTCAGGGTAATAAGTGCCTTGTGGTTGAGCAGGCGGACCTGGCTGAGCAGGTTGAGCAGGTTGCTAAGTGGGTAAACCTGGCTGACTGTAACTAGGTAGAACTAGCTACTGAAGCAATGGAACCCTCTGAGGAGCATGTTGAATCGGTTTTTGAGATGTTTGAACCGAGTACTAAGGGCCACCGAGTTGGCCTTGTGGGAAAGGTTGGCCCGATGGTTGCGATTGACCAGGTTGTCCCTGATAACCAGGTTGACCTGGAGGAGGAGCATAGGGTTGTCCTTGTGGCACAAAATTTTGGCCATATGAAATGTGTGGAAACAGTTGTGGTGCCAAATGTTATCCCTGTAGCGGATAATTTTCCCCCCCAGGAGCATAAGATGGTCTTGGTTGATTCTGAGGATGACCAGATGGACTGTAGGGTTGACCATGGTTGACCAAAGGTTGACCTTGTGAAAGTTGGCCTTGTGGACCATATGGTTGTCCCTGTGGACCAAAGGTAGGGCCTTGCTGAGCTAACAATTTTCCCAATAAGGGTTGTCCCTACAAACTAGAGGTTTGCGTAGGTAAAGTGGGTCCCGGATGAGGAACGGTCTGATAAGGATCAATAAGATCCTGATGAGGATCAATAGGAGGAAAATAAACAGGATTACCATACACATCATAATGATCTGGGAATGAATAAATGGCATTAACAAAAGCATCATAGTGATGGAATAGAGGATTACCAACAGCTTGGAGCAGCTAAGAACCCTGAGAGCTTTGTTGTTGAACAACCAATAGATACTCTTCAAAATTAAGGCCACCAGGAATCACAAGAGTAGTGGAAGTTCCACTAGAAGCAGGCGGGGCCTCTGCGGCACTAGATTGTGATCTACTAGGACCGGGATTAACAGGCCATGTAGGATTGAGAAAAATAGACCTACGAGTGTGAAAAGATACTGATGACTAAGTGGTAACAACTGATGTGGATAAAACCACACAGACAGTCAGTTGGATAGGAACAGATGTAATAGTAACCAATGAACCAAGTTTTGAAGGTGATAGTCCTAATGAAGGGAGGGTCGAACTCTGAGGAGGAGTTAATGTACTGGATTGCATTATGGAAGCAACACCAGACATAATCTAACTCAAGGACCTATATCTAGGCGGAAGTGACATCGACGGTGGAGAAGACTAAGTAGAAACAAGAGGGACATCTTCAGGAAAAAGCTGATATTCTCCTATGGAAACATGCATTCCTTTACTACCAACAGTACTAGATGAATCCATGTTTTAATTCACCGTAAGATCTTCAAAAAGACTACTTGGACTAGGAGGCACAACAACAGCAAAAAATGGTGAGCTCGATGTAAGAGGAGGGAAATATCCTTCTTCCCTAAAACCAGAACAAGCGCCAAAAAGAGGCCAGTTGAATTCAACTAGCTCTTTAGGAGGAGATTGAGTAGCAAGAGGCAGGATAGATGGGAGAATAGGCTGCACAAACTCGACAGACCAAGTGTTCTGAGGGGTTTCAAAAGAAACGTCCGGAAAAGGACTACCACTAGGAGGCAGTGAGGACGAAGAAACTGGTGCTTCTGCCACTATTACTGTATATCAAAATACAAAGGAAAAAATATAACCAATTGAAGGCTCCAAGATAAAAAACTAACGAAAAAAACAACAGGCTAAGTAATAAAAATTTTAACGTGCTTGTGATCGTAGGTGATTATTTTTATGACACTAAAACCAGATTTTGTTGTTTCATATTTTAAGAGTCCAGAAACAGAAAAAATATGAATCTAGTCACTTTCAATTTTAAATGAGCATGAAAGGACAAGTGCTCGACGATCTCTTCTCTTCTTAAAGAATCATGAAAACATCAAAATGACTACTCTAGTACTCTAAGCAGGAGGGTATACTAGGTTTTCGTGAACTGCCATAGACACCTTGGTGATCAAATGAAAAAGAAATGACCAAGGACTTAATGTATGTGCAGGTAGTCTCCCCGAATGTTATGTTTGGTGTATTAGGGTTACAAGGCGGTAGACTGAGCTTCCTATGGATAAAAATATTGCAACCTAGAGGGGTCTCCCTTTATATACTCGATGGTATGGGGAGCACAAGTCTATGCTAGCATTTCCTAAATCCACATGGAAAACGATAGCTAGTAGGTTTTAAGATGCTGGAACACATCTCTAGCCTAGACCACTAAAAAATTTTCGTTAGGTTTCAATGCTTCCTTTGGTTAATTAAATGAATTTTAAAGTTGATCTTGGATTATGTTTCAGTTTTAAGGCCTTATCGAATTTGGATCTCAAATTCCCTAAATGCAAACTATATGAAAATAAACATCATTTTTTATTCAATGAATGCTATTTACGAGAAGGATAGAGATCTTTCAAACAATAGAAAAAAATGAAAGTATGTGAAGAAATCCACTAATGCATCTAACACAATCAAACAAAAATAAAACTCTTTCCTTGACTATCAAATGCTAGTTATGAAAAATAATATTTCACTTTCGATGCAAAGAAAGAATGAAAAATCTGTTTTTTTTTTTAATTTTCAATCAAAAGAAGTACATGATGCACTAATTACATGAAAAATGAAAACAAACACTAGCTTGAGTATTGTGTAATAATCTAAACTGG
Organism: Pinus albicaulis; assembly: GCA_034641835.2. Classification (NCBI taxonomy): domain Eukaryota; kingdom Viridiplantae; phylum Streptophyta; class Pinopsida; order Pinales; family Pinaceae; genus Pinus; species Pinus albicaulis. Next base: position 92,865 of record JAXQQM020086930.1, on the reverse strand, counting down.
AAGACTAAATCAAACATGAAGCAAACACAAAAAAGAACTCAAACTAATGCTGCAATCTTTCAAACCAAAAGAAAGTTTTCAAAATGACCCAAAACGAGCGATGTAATCTATGCTTGGAGCAACAAGGAGAAGAATCAATCGAAAAATGAAATGATCATTCAAGAAAAGAAATCACTCAAAAGGATCAAGAAAAATTTGTGCAATCGACCTGAGAATGAGCTTGACAATAATCAAAATGACTTAATTTCCAAATAGAAGACTCAGTGCAGCAAGACACTTAGAAACCCTAAGGCCTCAATTTACACCGATAGGAAGATGGACAAATGACTAAGAAAAAAAATTCGATATCAGTCAAAACAGTCCCAAAGGCATAATTACACATAAAAAATAACCTAGAAGCAAGCACAATTGACCAAAAGATTCATTAAGGAGGTCAAACGAAATCCTACTAGATTCGACGCAATTGTAAGGGTGTAATCCACGCTGAACAAGGGTTGGCGCGACTACAACAAAAGTAACCTGCACCAATTGGCGCGACTGTTAAGAAGAAAAGCGCACCAAGCCGGATGACTATGGGTAAAAGGGAAAAACCAAAATTCAATGAGCAGAGGTCAATCTTGAAACTATGGAGTTGAACAGAGGGTATAAACTAAGCAAGAAAACTAGAAAAAGACAGATAAGAAAATAAATGATTGAAATTGACCCAACAATATGAAACAAAAAAACCCACATTGATTCCCTAGTGAAGTTTCCAATTTGTTAAGCAAGTAAATCCTCTCTACGGACAGAGATGATACCTCTAGCCCTAGAGTGGGTCTAGAAACAAAGAAACATGATATAGTGTTGATTCCTAATTACTGAATGAAAAGAGGACATGGTAGATTGACCTACCTGGAATCCAATGTTTTCGTCGTGACTGTAGTGGTCGTGGCCTCTTGCTCCTGCCTTGGCAAGTCAAAATCCTTCCATAGTCAAGCTCATATACCTGCACATAGAACGGTAGACAAGAACAACATACAACAATAATTTCATTCATAACTACTAGCCAGCCAAAGAGGGTCAAGCATATTGCATTAAACATGTAACATAATACAAAATGGGAACCAAACAATAGTCATGTGTGTGTATTGATAGAAGGAAGAGTTACAACCAATGCTTTGACGTTGCAGTCTCCTCCAACGGGGTTCAGCCGAAGTGCATCTCAGATGCTCGTCAGGGAATTAGGACGGGATGAAGGCATGGAATCAAACTCTCTCAGAAGGCATGGACTCAAGCTCTCTCAATGTAATTCCTTCTTATTCTATCTCTTCAATAGTTCAGCTATAGTATGTTCAATTCTTCAAGTTCAGCTAGCTTATGCAAAGAGAGATAGCTTCTTTTTATAGAGAGAAAGGAGGAGGTTAGGATCCCTAAAAAGGTGGGAGGGAGGCCTATCCTTTAGGGAGTTCCCATAAGAGGTGGAAACCATAAACTAAAGGAGGGAGTCCATGGTTTATTCAGTTCAACCACTCCCAATGACTTATCCTTGGAGTTGTTGGAGTGGAATCTCTGCCTCTATTTTTAAAAAACATTCCATAAACAGCTCGGCGTGGGTGGCTAACTCAGACAGAGCGCCAGCTGGCACAGGGCCCAGTGTTAATCTTTCTCTTCAGCGTGAGCGCATAGCTGAATACTCACACCAAGGAAAAAACAAGGGTTTTTTAGTCTCTTCTCAGGTAATTTTCAATAGAAGAAATATTACTCTGATGTAAAAGGATACAATGATCGTCTTTGCAAGGCATGACACTGCTTATTGATCACGGAAATGACCCTCCAATGGGCGAGATGGGGATTGCAGGGACAGTGACAAAATTCTTTGAAACACTTATATTCCTTGACATATAAGCTATTGTTAAAAATTATGATTGATAAGAAAAAAGATACATGTATCATAAACCTCATTTACCTTTCCTCAATGTGTGTTGCAGCTTTAGCAAGCTTATCCAAGTTTTTTTTTTCTGTCAGCAATTGATTTGGATCTAGTTTCTTTTGTGGTTGCTTCCTTGATAGTGGCTTTGTCCTCCTTAGAACCATTTTGTGTTTTTCTTCTCTTTGAGGGATATGAGTTTTGTTTTGAAGGGGTTGTGTTCTTTTTTTTCTTCATGGTTTTCTCTGTCTTTGAACCTTCAGGTTTCCCTTCAATATCAATGACCTCTATCATTAGGCTTGGATTATGTAGAGCCTTTGACTTAAGCCTAAACTTGTTGTTGTCTCTTGTATGCCTCTTTCTGGTACTAGCAACAAGTTTGGCTTCTTCTTTCTTCTTCTTATTGTTGATGCCATATCCAACATCCTTAAGGAGTCCTTCATCTGATGGTGTAGGTTGATACTCTTTCTGCAACTTGTGCTGAACTTGTGCTTCCGGAATTTTTGATAGCACCTCTGCTTTTGATTTATCTGCAGTTGCAAAAATTCATCTTCTGGCTCTAGTGTATTCATTAAGAAATGGAGGAACAGAGGGAACTATTTTCATAGATTTGGGTTTTCTTTCTGAGGAGCTCTCTCCTTTTTCCAACCTTCTTTCAGCCTTGACTGCTGAAACCTTCTCTTTTTTTCCTTTGGCCTTCTTATGATTTTTTTATTTTTTGGCCTTTATTTTTGTTCTTCTCTTTTCAGACTGAGGTTGTAAGTGTGAAACTAGAGGTGTAGGTGCAGGTTGGCTTGCCCTGTAGAATAAAAAGTGGTCCCAAGTTTGGTTTCTCTTCCCAAAATATTCTCCAACTAGAAGTTTGATTAAAGCTTGATGGTACGAGCTATACTCTGAAACATCAGTATGATTCTGAACCCTTGTTGAGGAGGTAAATCCCCTCTGCGGACAGAGGCGATCCCTACTAGCCCAGCAGGGGTCTAGCAACAAACAAACAATGCTATGACGCAAGCTCCTAATTACGAATGAAATACTTAGGATAGAAGCCTACCTGGATTCCAACGCTATGATCTGAAGAAGAAGTGTCCCCGTCCTTCAGCCCTGGCAGATCACAATCCTTCCACGATCTCCGCGGATGAACACCTGCACATAGAAGAAACGAACAGATACAAGCATAGGAAACAGCATACGTAACTAAACATTGGTCAGAAAAGATATAACTCGCATTAACATGATGGAAAACGGAGTGGAACCATAATCATAGTCATCTATTAAGTAATAAACGAATAGAAGTTACAACCAAGTTCTGACGTCGCAGCTTCCTTCGAACGGGTCTCCGGTTGTCCACGTCTCGCAAAGCTCGCCAAGGAAAGGAAAACCTCTCCAGAGTCTCGTAACAATGGTCTCCTCGCTTGAATGGGCCTTAAGGGAAAGAAGGGATTCTTTACAGCACAAAGGCGCTTGGGAATAGGGAGATGCAAAGCTTCAGCACTTCAAGACTATCAGCCCTTCAGCCCCTTCATCAATGGATGAAGACTATATTTATAGAGGAGAGGAGGAGGTTGGGATCCCTACAATAGTGGAAGGGAGGCCTTATCCTTTGGGAGGTTCCCCATATGGTGGAAACAAGAGGCCAAAGGAGGAAGGTCGTGGTTATTCAGGCGAAACCACTCCCGATGACTCATCCACGAAGTTGTTGTAATCGAAACTTCGCCTCTTTTTTTAAAAAACTTTCCATAAACAGAGTGGCGCGGGTACAACACTGGGACAGAGCGCCAATTGGCGCGGGCTCAATGTTAATTTTCCCCCATTGGCGCGAGTACATAACGGGCTACCAGCGCCAATGCAAAAACATGTGTTTTTAGGGGTCTGTTCAGGAAATGATAAACAGGAGAAATGTTGTCCTCAAGGAAAGGGATGCAATGAAGGTATTTTCAAGGCTTGACATTGCTCACAGGTCACATAATGGGTCCTCCATTTTGCGGGACGGGGAATGGTAGGGACGGTGACAAATTACTGTGTAACAGATGCCCCCTAAAGCATGAGGCCCGAGAGAGAGAGGGGTGAAATGCTTTACGAGAACATGTCCAACTGAAGGCCCGCCGTCGGAAAACCTGCACAGAAAGATACAACTGATATCTCAAGTACATGATGTATATATATATGGTATGGACGCAGCCATCCGAACAGAGTATGCTATAATCCGGATCTAGGGTATGGGCGCAGCCATCCAACTAAGATCAAACAAATAGACTCAGGTATGGTCGCAGCCATCCAATCAGTGATTCATGTACATAATGATAATAATCCACAATCGCAGCCTGGATTACAACAGACACAATCCAGGGTCTTGCGCTCCATCTCGACCCAAACAAAGTACAAGTTCAGGCATGTGAATATGTGAGTTGAAGTCGAACATGCAAGAACATCGTCTGATTACCAGCCAATGATGAAAGCTGTTAACAGACGCGAGAGAAACCACCAATAATGACAATGGTCCTCAAGGTACTACAGGTACAATCTACGGCGTGCGAATAAATGAGTTGATGTCGAACACCCGCAGAATCATTCGATCGAAAGTCAATGATGTAAACTTCACGTCGAATGCGACGAACCTGCCATTGAGGCATGCAGGCTCCAAGGTACCATTAGGAGTCTCTAGACCAACTTCCTGGATAATGAGTTGAAGTCGACAGGAAGTGACCTTGATCGAAGGTGGGCCATAATGATTCCCACATCATCGACACGAGACAGAGAAACATGATGTTTTGTTGTGAATCAGGATCATATGAGAAACAGAGGAAGGTTGATATTTGCAGAGGCCAACTTCTCTTGAACACATGAACGGCACGACAATGGACTTCGCAGTATTTGACATCAACGGATCAGAGGTCATGGTGACGAGGCAGTGAACAGAGGAGAGGTCAAAAGAGATTACCCAAACCCATGGAGGCAAAGTGAAGCAACGAGATGAGATGTCCCCAACCCGACACGAATGCAGACAAGTGCCATGTTCAAGAGCGACATACTGCCGACGACAACGACGATGGTTCTATTTTTCCCCCACCATTTCTGGCGAGTACCCCAATTATTTTTTGATAACAAGCTTGAAGGGGATAGCATATGCTTGTGATATAAGTCCGCCCTTCGGGCGAATCCATCCTAGTGCATTTAACGAGTCCTAGGAAGGAGAAACTCGGAGAGCGTCATTTCGACGAAATCCAATGTCATCAGGGTTTAACGAGTCTGACAAAGGAAGAACTGGGCGTCTTTTCATGTTTAGAGAGTTTGAAAAGACAGCGGAAAAGAAAACTCCACAGGTCCCTTTTCGTAAATAGTTCCCCAGATCCGAAAAGGTAGAAAACAATATCCGGGAAAACCTCCTAGTCGCAATAGGCTAGGGTATTCCTTTTTCGTAATCAATCCATCCCGGCCCGAAAAAGGGTTAAACTTATACCGGGTGAATTTCGATTCGTGTCCATTTTAACGAGATCGAAACGACAAGGGCCTCGGCGATCTTTTCATATTTAGAGAGTCAGAAAAGAGCTGAAAGATGACTCCTCCTGGAGGAACGAGTGGTATAAAGGGTAGCAACTGGTTCCGGTAATGGTGGAACTACTCAAAACATGATAAAAGTCAAGAGGCTGGCTAACAAGACCACTCATCGCAGCGGTTCCTCAGGAACGGGTAAAACAACCAAGTGAAGGCATATGATCGGCCAAGCAGATAATGACGATGGAGCGAGAAAACCAAGGCTCATCTGGCAAAATAGGCTGATAAGATGACAATCACAAGGGGTAAAATGGGAAAGGTTTCATTTTTACACAAGCTTGAAATCAGGAAACTCTGCTTGAAGTTGGTTTCATTTTTACACAAGCTTGAAACAAAGATAAACTATGCTTGAAACCGGTTTCATTTTTACATAAGCTTGAAATGGAAACAAACTATGCTTGAAAACGTAAGCATGCCCCCAGCATGGTGACTCAATTCGAGGTACATGCCCCCCAAGCTTCAGTCCATATGAAAAGCAGATGGAGTGAAGGTTCAAAGCACGAGATCTAAGAAAGACTCGACTGGGATTTTACGAGATCTAAACAAAGACTCGAATTGAACAGGAACGTGTTTCATTGTTTTAATGAGGTTGACACATTAAAAGAACTATCCTCAGACACCCTTGTTTCATTTTTTAAGGAGCTTGACACAAGACAAGGAACTCTGCTTCGACAACCTTGTTTCATTTTTTAAGGAGCTTGACACAGGAAGGGAACTGTGCTCCAACCAGCTTGTTTCATTTTTTAAGGAGCTTGACACAAGGAAAAGAACTATGCTCCGATCGACTTCATCATAATGAATGAGAAGTCATCGCTTCCAAGAGTTCCACTCCCGATGGAAGGAAAACATCCTGGAAGTCAGGACCCAATGCCCCCAGCACCTGATGGACGACGACATCATCACTGAGCACAGGCACGGGGTAGGTAGCCACATAGTTGACCCGCGGTGGAGCAGATACAACGGGTGGATAGAAACCAGGAGGGGGTGATGGCGGACCAGATGCCATATTAGGACCAAAGAACGACAGCTGATCAATGGTCACGATCCGTCCTTCATGTGGAACAGAAGCCACACGAAAAAGGGAGGAGACGAGTGCTCCCATGGCATAGGTGTAATCGCGCCCCAGGAGCAGATTGAAATCCAAAGGGCCTGGAACGACCATCACGTCCATGTGGACGGTTTTGCCTCCCAAAGTAATCGGTAACCTTGGAAGGATCCCCAACGGTTGACTCGTCCTTCTGTTAAAAGTCAACAGATTCTGCGTAACAGGCGCAAGCGGTGGCGAACCAAAAGCTTGCCAGGTAGTCGAGGAAAAAATACTAACAGATGCACCTTCGTCTATAATGGTGCTGGGTACGACCAGACCAAGAGCCTGTACTGTGATCTCGAAAGGCACATAAGACGGAAGGCGGAATCCTGCAAATCGACTCCAGTCAAAGGAAGCGACCAAACTACTCGGAGGGGCTACCATTGACAAGCGAAGGTCTTCCCCTGATGTTACGGTAGAAGAAGCATCCTCCATAACCTCCATCTCGAAGGCGGGAGGGATATCCTCCGGAGCCTCCATCATGGGAGGCGGAGGAGGAGCTTCTTGAAGTACAGGGACAAGAGAATCTTTCTCCAAGTCTGATGAATCTGAAGAGATCAGAAGGACATGGGGGGTGTGAGATCCACTCTCGACAGAAAAGACTTGGTGCACCGCGGATGGGGCCAGCTCAACCGATCCAACGACCAATGGTCGATCAGGGACGGATTCATGAATTTGAATTTCTGGGGGAGTGGGATCGATCAAGGATGACTCTTGACCAATCATAGGATCAGCTGGCGGAGGACTCAAAGAAAGTCGATTATAACCAGGTGGAAGGCGTGGTGTAGAACCGGCTGGGTTGTCCAATACTTGCTTGGCTTCATCCATATAAGGACAAAGGTGAATGGCATGGTGTCCTACACACAACTTACAGGGATTGGTGATCTTACCCTGCTTCTTAGAGTTCTTATCAACAGCAGCTGAAGACGTGCCCCCAACTGAACTCCCAGAAGCCAAAGGCAACGGTGGGCGGCCGTTGGACCATACTTCGAGCACCTTGGGAATGCCAGGGCAGTCTCGAAGAAGATGGTCTCCCGTGCACAACAGCCAAGGGAACTTGACTTTCCGTGGAGGGTTGGAAGGTTTATCAAGAGGAGATTCCTCATGGACAGTAGCCTTACATTTAGCCTCTCGCTTATCAGACTTCTTCTTCTTTGTCTTCTTCTTCTTCTTTTTAGCCACCTGGTTACTCGAATCCAGGCTTTCACCAGGCAAAGTAGAATATGAGGACGCAGAAACAGGCGAAGAAGGGGAGAGGTCCACCTTGGAATCAACATGATGTTGTTCAGGTGGAGGAACTGATTGAACAGTAGTGGAGACATCCGGGACAACAGAGGTTGAGAACAACCAAACAGGCAACCCAACAGTTAACCCAGGAAGGGACAACGTCGCCATGTAAGGAGCACCAACATTTCCAAAGGGAGAAAAATGACCAGGATTCCCTTCTGAGGGGATTCCTTGGTTGGTGAACTCTGAAAAAGTTGCCATCAAACTCAAAACCACACACGGGCTGAAAAAGAGTTAAGGGCACACGATCAAACGGTCAACAAGCAATATCTAAGCAGGCGTGTAATCATGGGTGATTAATTTTACCACATTGGAAAGTAAGAAATTCTACCGTTTCATATTTTAAGAGTCGAGAAACGATAAAAAGATGACTCTATCTCTTTCAGAGTTGATACAAGCGTGAAAGGACAAGTGCTTGACGGTCTTTTCAAGTTTAGGGAGTCAGAAAAGACCAAATGACTGCTCAGGAAAAACTAGGCACAAAGGGTGTACCAAATATCCGTGAACTGCAATATACACCTTGGTTTCAAATAATGAAACAGAAATCGACCAAGAACTTTCCGTACGTGCAGGTAGTCTCCCCGAATGCTGTGTTCGGTGTATCACGGGTATAGGGCGGCAGACTCGGCTTCCTGTGGATAAAGGATTGAAAACCTATGGGGGTCTCCCTTTATATACGCGACGGTACGGGGAGCGCAAGTCCGTACTAGCTCTGTCTAAAGCCAACAGGCGAACGACAGCTGCTAGGTTTAACGACGCCGGAACACGTCTCTAGCCTAGACCTTCTAAATATGTTTCGTTAAGTTCCAATGTTGCCTTAGGTTAATTGAATAAATTTTACAGTTGATCTTCAATTAAGTTTCAATTTTCAGGCCCTATCGTATGTAGTGTCTTAAAAGACTCCTAAATGCAAAGATATATGAGAAAAGAAAAATTTCCAATTCGATGAATGCTATCTAGTTAAGGGAAGAGTTTCAAACAATGATGCAACAAACAGCAAAATTGAAAACGAAACTTTTCAAAACTAGATGACTTTCACTATCCAAAAGTATTCTAAAACATTCAACGAAGTGAATTATGCAATGTAATCTATGCAAAATTATTTTTCCGAAAACTATGCAATTGTAATCTATGCACAATTTCCTTTTTCTTTTCAAATGATAAGAATGCACTCAATGCATTTTTCGATGAAATGAGAATCTACTTAATTCATACTTTCAATAAAAGAGAATTCACTCAAAGCGATTTCTAGTTTTCAATCATTAAACAATGTAATCTAAGTTCAATGATGGATCTCAAAAAATACTTTTCAATGCAATGTGATCTAATGCATTTTAACAAAAAGAACACTTTGAGACGAAAACTAAATAAACGCAAATCTCCGTAATGAAGGATGAAGGCAAAAGGGATGCAAACAAACACTAAGAATGCAACCATTGTTTCAAAATACTTTGTGACAAAATCCCTCAAAAGTTGACAAGACATATGCGGTCAAACACAAAAAGGACTTCCAAAGCAAGAGATCAAAACAAGGCATTCATCCCTTTTACATCAAACAATCATAGAAAGAAGACATCCCAAATAATGAGCAATGTAATCTATGCTCATACAGAGGAAAGACCCGAAGGGAAAGACACACTGTTGAAGGATTAAGGGAAAAAACTCAATTTTCATACACCCTGAAAGTGGCCCGACTTGTACATTGACAACTAGCGCCACTTGGCGCGACTTTTACTTGAAAACTAGCGCCAATGGCCAAGTGGCGCGGGTTGCTAACTGACAACAAGCGCCACTTCCTGAAAATGAAAAAACAAAGAATTTCTCCCAACCAAAACCAGACTTCCCACTTCAAGCTGAATCTAAAACAAACCCAGAAGCAAAGTACTGACCAAAAGAAGCTTCCGAACAAGGGTAACCCTACCACCTACAGGAAATGGCGCGACTGTCTGGCTGTAATCCGCGCCAGACAGGAGATGGCGCGAGCTATAAACTAACAACCTGCGCCAACTGGCGCGACTGTCAGGGCTAAACTCGCGCCAATAAAGCCAACTATGAAAAGGTGAAAATTCGGAAAAGCAGAGGTCAGATATGATCCTCTGGGGGTTGAACCAAAAGCCAAAACACAAAAAGAACCCAACCCAGAAGGCTCATCAAGCAAGGAAAAATGATCAAAGCGAAACAACCTAAACGAGACAAGGAAAACCGGACGGTCCCCAGTGGAGTCGCCAATTTGTTGAGGAGGTAAATCCCCTCTGCGGACAGAGGCGATCCCTACTAGCCCAGCAGGGGTCTAGCAACAAACAAACAATGCTATGACGCAAGCTCCTAATTACGAATGAAAGACTTAGGATAGAAGCCTACCTGGATTCCAACGCTATGATCTGAAGAAGAAGTGTCCCCGTCCTTCAGCCCTGGCAGATCACAATCCTTCCACGATCTCCGCGGATGAACACCTGCACATAGAAGAAACAAACAGATACAAGCATAGGAACCAGCATACGTAACTAAACATCGGTCAGAAAAGATATAACTCGCATTAACATGATGGAAAACAGAGTGGAACCATAATCATAGTCATCTATTAAGTAATAAACGAATAGAAGTTACAACCAAGTTCTGACGTTGCAGCTTCCTTCGGACGGGTCTCCGGTCGTCCACGTCTCGCAAAGCTCGCCAAGGAAAGGGAAAACCTCTCCAGAGTCTCGTAACAATGGTCTCCTCGCTTGAATGGGCCTTAAGGGAAATAAGGGATTCTTTACAGCACAAAGGCACTTGGGAATAGGGAGATGCAAAGCTTTAGCACTTCAAGACTTTCAGCCCTTCAGCCCCTTCATCAATGGATGAAGGCTATATTTATAGAGGAGAGGAGGAGGTTGGGATCCCTACAATAGTGGAAGAGAGGCCTTATCCTTTGGGAGGTTCCCCACATGGTGGAAACAAGAGGCCAAAGGAGGAAGGCCGTGGTTATTCAGGCGAAACCACTCCTGATGACTCATCCACGAAGTTGTTGTAATCGAAACTTCGCCTCCTTTTTAAAAAAACTTTCCATAAACAGAGTGGCGCGGGTACAACACTGGGACAGAGCGCCAATTGGCGCGGGCTCAGTGTTAATTTTCCCCCATTGGCGCGAGTACATAACGGGCTATCAGCGCCAATGCAAAAACATGTGTTTTTAGGGGTCCGTTCAGAAATGATAAACAGAGAAATTTTATCTCATGGAAAGGACGCAATGAAGGTATTTTACAGTTTGACATTGTCTACGTGTCAACATAATGGGTCCTCCATTTTGCGGGACGGGGAATGGTAGGGACGGTGACAAATTACTGTGTAACAACCCTTGCTAACATATTTTTCAGGTTTTTCAATAAGAAAAATGGTAGATTTAATGTCTTCATCCCTGTAATGGAAAATTAAACCTCATGTGATAAAGGAATAAAATTGTATACCTCCTTTCACAAGTGAGGTATATCTTGATAAGCTTGATATCTTCTACGCAATAATTCTTAAGGTAGTTGCTCGGAATGACTTTTTCAAAATTTGGATCTTTTTGTACGTCTTTGAGGAAGCTATTGACATCTCCTCCTGTAATGACTTTCCCTTTGAACCACCTTTCCCCTTCTTGGGGAAGGTTAAAGTATCAAAAATGGAATTTTCAGAAACCTGCAAGGTGAGGCCATAAAATGTAGCTTCATGTCCATTAAAATATTTAGCAAACTCTTGGGCTACTCCTGAATGAGAGCTCCCTAACCTGGTACATAGAGAATACCACCCTGATTGAATAAACAAGCTTCTTACCCTCGAATTGGCATCAACCAGATCTCCACCTTGTGGCTCTATTCAATTTATTTTTCCACCTGTTTTAGTCATCTTCAGAAAATAAATGACTTTGTCTCTTGCAACTGATAGGTTTTAGAGTTGAATGATCTTTACCTTACAAGTGTTGCCTCTATTCACCTCTGGAATCTTGTCTGAAATATAGATTCCTTCTCAAATTAAGACTCTCAAAAATTGGAACTCCAACAGCTAAAGCTTCAAATGAACGAGTTTCTTATTTTTTGGTGGTTTTAAAACCAAACTTTGGTTCATTACCCCATGGAAATCATTCTTCATAATTAAAAATATTCCTCACTATGATGTGCACCATGTGATAATCCATCATCACCTTCATTTGGCTATGTTTTTTCGTATTAAGTGCTCTAGATGTCTTGAGACAAGCGGATATGTGACTAATAGTCACCTCTGCTATATTTGTTGTTAATTGGCTGAATTTCTGGTAGCGCTATTGTGCAGCCAGCCAAATGGTTATGGCATTGGGTGTAATAACCACAATCTCTTCCATTCAGAAAAATACGTACTTAGACATACATATAACTCACTTGGGGTTGATAGACAAGATGGGGTAAAATTTAAGTTCATAACTGTGGGTGACACATGGGTTAGACATATATTATGACTTGACCAAAACTAAATGACTGCAATATGACAGTTATCATGAGATATGAAAAGAATTAAAAAATGATTTGAGACATATTTACACTACAACACATGGCTTAACTAAAGTGGATGGGATTTTTTTTTATTTTTTTAAAAACAGAGTATGCTTCCGAAAATTCCATCAACATTGGAATAAAAAGAAAAATACAGAAATATGAAACTAACATATTTACTGAAAAAGGCTTCAAACTGGTGCTTCCGGAAATTCCCGCAACAACCAAAAAAATTTTAAAATTTTAAATTTTTTTGAAGTTTAATCCTAAAAATAAAACTATGGAATGGATTCATGACTTAGAAAGGAATCGTGCTAACATTGGCTCCACAATGGATAGAGCTCTCCCTGTGATGCTCTAAGAATATTTTGTAGTTTCAGTGCCTTGTCATTGGCCTATGGAGTCTTATTATGAAACACACCTGTATTTAAAATTAACTTAGGCTACCAACAGCCTTAGTAAGATATTTTTTTGAGAAATCGTTCAATGAATGGGCCTCCAAACAGTTCTTCTCCATCAATATGTTGCAACTCGAAAGTATTTATCTACAGAATATTTGAGATTTTGAATGTACTAAGCCATAACACATCAAATTTCGAATACTTGCCTGGATCTTGATGTTGTGCATCCCACTTCAACACTAGATCTCCAATTTGAAAATCTTCTTTTTTAATTCCTTTATCAAAAAATTGCTTTACAAATTGCTAATATTTTCTCACCAAATCATATTGTTGTTCTCACTTTTTCTGCACTTCTATGATTTGATAAATTCTCCTGGTCATATCATCTAGTTCAGCTTCATGATATTTCAAAAATTTAGCTACAAGAATGGCTAATTGGATTAGAAAAACAACATCATTTCCATTAACCATTTGAAAAGGTGATGTATTAATAGAAATTTTTAGTTTCACCCTATCTCCCCATAACACAAACTTCAGTTTTGAATCCCATGCTTTCTTGTTTTTCTCCAATAGTTTGGTTATGATTCTTACCAAAAAAAAAATTATGATTCAGCTAAACCATTCTCTTTGGGATAGTAAGTTGCAGAGTGAGTGAGCTGAATGCCATAATCTTCACATAAATTTACAAATGGAGTGGCTTTAGAAGCAGTTTCATTATCTTCTACTAACTTGTATGGACATCCATATCTGGTTATGATTCCCTCGAGAAAATTAATGATAACTTTATGAGTACCATTCCTAGTATATATTTCTTCAATCCATTTGGTGAAGTAATCATTTGCAACAAGAATCCAACAATGATGTCCACTTGAAGGTGGATGAATTTCTCCAATGAAATCTAAACCCCATTGCTGAAAAGGTCTAGAAAAAACTATGGGATTTAGGGGCAAAAACTTCAAATGTTTCTTACTGGTGAAATTTTGACATTTTTCACATGCTCTCAACTCAACACATACATCAGAAAATAAGCTAGGCCAAAAACTTCCAGCTCTCAATATTTTGTATGCAGTGGTTCTCCAATAGTGATAACCTCCACACACACAACTATGCATATCAAAGATAACTTTCTTTGACTCATATAGGTCAATGCATCTCAACAAAACTCCTGTAGGATATTTCCAATATAAAAATTATCTTTAATGCAGAATTTAACATTTTTCGGCTTGAAAGAGCTTATCTTGCTCTTATCATAATTTCGAGAAGGTTTAAAATGCTACAGAAAATAGATGATGTCTTTATACCAGCTACATTTAGAAAGCTTTAAATCCACTTACATGTTGTCTATACATTCAAAAATCTTCCCTTTAAATTTGTCATCCATGAAATTCAAGCCCAAGACTTTACAATTTTATTCAGCTAGTAGTTTGGCTAATCCTTGACCTTTGATTAATTTAGTAGGCTTTATCTCTAAATCAAACTCAAGATTTTTAGTGACCCACTTACTTCTTTTTCCATCAATATCAGGCTGGACTAATATATCTCCAACAACATATGAAGGTACATAAGCAATAACTTGAGCATGAAGAATATAAACTCTAAAATATTTTAGAGCTTTCACTAATGGAGAGGTATGCTTTTCCAACATTTCATACTTCAATCCTGCATCTCTAAGAGCTCTACTGAAAATTTCTATGCGAGCTTCCTTATTTTCTGAATGTTTTTGTAAAAAAATAGAAGGAATAGTATCTTGGGAGGAAAATGAGAAGATTAAGAAAGGCTTTGAGTGTTCAGGGCTTACCAGCTGAGGTGCTTCAATGATAGCATTTTTTTCCAACTCAAATGAATTTCTGGATTCAGTGGTCCACTTGACTTCATTGTCCTTCTTCAACATCCAGGTAATATGCTTCACCACTTCAGCAAAATTTGGAATGGACCTTCTTAAGAAATTGATCTTACGAAGGAAATATTGAACCTATTTCATGGATATTGGAAGTGTTAAATATTTAATTGCAATTACTCTCTTAGGATCAATTTTCACTCCATCTTTAGAAACTATCTGACCCAACATATTTCCTTCCTTGAGAAAAAAATGAGACTTATTTGGATTTAATGATATACCATATTTTCTACATTTAACAAAAATTTGTCTCAAGTGTTGAAGGTGTTCTTGATCTGAAGTTGAATAAACAGTAATATCATCTAGATATATGACCAAGAATTTTTCCTTTTCTCCAATGAATGAAAATTCCATAACACGCTTAAAAGTATCTTCGTTAATCATAAGCCCAAATGGCATATTTTCATACATGCATGTTCCCCAAGGAGTATTGAATGTTATCTTCTCTTGTTATTTCAGCCAAACTAAAACTTTATTGTACCCGGAGAACCCATCTAACATGGAAATTATGTCTAAACCATTTACCATTTCAAGAATATTCTCCATCTTTGGCAATGGATAATTATCTTTCTTGGAGTATTTGTTAAGATTTTTTAAATCTACACATCGTATGACTTCACCACTCTTATTCCTTGCTGGAACTAGATTAGCAACCCAATCTGAGTATCTCAATGGAATGATGATTTTGGAATACAATTTTTTTTAACTTCCTTCTCCATCACTGGTAATAATACTGGATTGATTTTCCTTAATTTGTGCTAGAATGGCTTAGTACAATCCTTCAATGGTAGCCTATGCTCAATGATAGCCATATCATATGTATTAAGATCCTAATATATCCAGGAAAAAAAATCAACAAATTGAAAAAATAGTTTGTGGTATCCATCATTTATTTCTGATGATAAATATTTTGACAACTTCACAAAACAATTTGTGTTATTCAACATTTTTTTTTTATGTGCCCAAATTGAAATCTTCCAATTCTGCTTTTTTTTCATCCAACTGTGGTTTTACTGAGACATCATTATTATCAAATATCTTATGAAGTGCGATTAACCCCTTGGGAATATGATTGGTAGGCAGCTGAATGATAGGCCGATCAACAATCTGTTTTTGCAGATTTTTGGTGTCTTGCAAATCAACATCATTCTTCATGAAATATTCATCTTGATCAATGTTTAGGACATAAAACTCTTTAGCAACTTCAATGAATCTTCTAATCTCTTAATCATCTTCAAAAAATTTCCAATGCTTGACATTATCATGAATTATAGGTTTGAACCTAACTTCCACTTCATATTTCAGCTTCATATGTATTGGAATCTTGAATGAACTTGCTGAAATTGAAAGCGAGTCAACCAAAATATTAATTTCTCTTGGAACAAAAGAAATGTTAAAATATAGGAATGAGTTTTCTACAATACTCCATATTTCATTCTGGTAATATTTGATTCTGGGATGATTAGTTTTATAAAAATTTCTGATTTGCTGAATAATCAGTTCAACATCTGCAAAAAAAAAATTATGAAATATTAATGTCCTTTCATGTTTTTAAACCCATCAGTAGAGCTTCATACTTAACCACATTGTTATTTGCTTCAAATTCAAGTTTGAAAGAAAAATTGGAGCTCTCTTTCAAAGGATAAATGAGAAATATTCCTGCACCATCTCCTTCTTTGGAACATGAACCATCAAAGTACATTTTCCATAACTGAGAACTCATGACGGATTTGCTTTTCAATAGGCTTCAAAATATCAACATTTTTTGTAGATAGGACATCATTATCCATGTGTAAAATTCTTGAACCAACATTAGTTGCTCTTGCATAAATTGGATGATTAGTGGGGTATTTGTTGTCACTAATGATATATGCCAGCTGAGCTTCTCTACAAAGTATTCTTTGCTCTCCTCCAAAAACAAGGACAATAGCTTAAGTGAAATCCATTTGCAATGTTTCTCCCAACCTTCTAATCCATGACCTAGAAAGTAACATGCCAAAGCTAGGAGGAATGTCAGCTACAACAACATCCATCACCATATCTGTCATGGTTAACTGAAAAAGTCTTTCTGCAAGGTCTTTGATGACATCAAGGCATTGAAATTTCCAGGAATCAAAGGAGTAGATATATTGGTACTCTCTAGTTACTTCAAGACCTAGTTCATCCATGACTACCTTGGGCATTAAATTTTGTGAGGCTCTAGAGTCCTTTAGGTAGTTGTGCAATATCTTATCATGAATATTCAGAGATAGATATAAAGGAGGGGTAGAGTCATATATGTCTTCTACCAGTGGACCTAAAATAAGAGTGGGTTTGTCATATTGAAAGTTACAAAATCATAAGCTACTTCGGTAGGTGGGGGTTCAAGAGATTTCATAAAGGTACTTTTGAAATCATCATTTTTCATGAGCTCTACAAGAGGAACAAGAATATTTATCTTTTGTATTTCATTCTCAAAATTGAAAACAGGGGGAATTTTGTGAGAAATTTTTACCTCAAGTGAAGGAGTATTAACTTCTACCAGAATTTCTGGTAATTTATATTTTTCAGTGGAATTTTGGTTGCATCCTTATTGTTCTTGGGATGTACAACAGGCTATGGATTATCATCAATATTATTTGATTTGATATTATATCTTCTTTGATGATCAACTGCAATCATGGAATGATCAGGAACCAATTCATTATTCTAAGTATATGACATGAAATCTTCATACTCATCTTATGTAAGATGAATCAGCCCTTCTTATCTCTTAGAAAATTGATATCAGTAGTGTTCTCCAACCTTTTAGCTCCCTCTTCATCTTCAAATATAGAATTCTACAAAGGAGGCTGAACTTTTTGATCATCAACGTCTCTCCTTTCTCGCTAAAAAAATTGAGGAACATTAGATCCTCTAAATTGTAGCCTATTAGGTTGATCAAATGAAGCATTTATGCTAGTAGCTGATATTTCTTCAATCCTGAGCTTTTACATATCAGTAGTCAATGACTTGACCATCTTGGACATCTCATCTAACTTGGGATCTATGTGTTAAGTTCTTGAAGATGAAACTTCATATTTTTTCTTTCTTTTTTCTCTGTCAATCCCTCCTCAAAGGCTATCAGCTACTAACACATTACATTCTACCTCCAGTGCATTGTCCTGCATTTGTGTTATTGTTCCAGATATTCTTTCTCTCAATAATAAACAAAAATCAGGATCAAAGGCACCAACATAAATGATTCTGGTTGAAGCTTCAGTAGGATTGATTTCAGTAGGTATTTTTCTATACATCTTACTGAATCTTTTAGAAAAAATAGAAACTGATTATCCTTATTTTCTTTTTATTGCACCAAATTTAGTGATATGATACAAAAAATATTTCTTATCTCCCCATTTCCTCAAAAATGTATCGTCTAGGGTTTCAATTCTAGTGATCCTACCAGATGTCAAGGATCTGAACCATTTCCTTCCATCACCTCAAGACTCTAAAAAAAAACTCTCATCGAGACATATTCATGCTCAATATTCAGATTGTCAACATAGACATAAAAATCATTGAGGTGTTCTTCATTTTTTACCTCTCCCTCACCACTAAATTTAGGCTTGTACTAGAGATAATATCCTCCAGGTAATGCATTCATACATTGAGGTAAAACCTAAGGGGCATACCTTGCACCAAAAATTACATTTGTTCATTTAGGGGGTGGGTTTGGACTTGCCATGGTGTGAGTTGTTGGGATTTGTGGAATAACAATTGGTGGATTTTTAACAACATAAGATGAAACACCAACTTGTGATGTAGGTATTGTTTGTTGGTTGGAAAACAAGGAAGGTACAAAACTTTTTTCAAAATTAGGGGATAAATTTTGCAGGGCTTCTCTAGGGGCGGCCTTTGAGAAAACAATAGTAGAAGTAGCAAAATTTCGTTTACTCTTTTTCTTGATTAGATTTTCAAGGTCATAAATTGGGACTCTCAAAGGGGAATATGGGTTAGACCTGGTTCTAGTCCTTCTAGGAGCCAAAAATTCAACAATGGAGTTGTCAGGTCTAAAGAAGTCTAAAAAGAGAACTAGAACTCTACACCTCAGAACCAGACTTAAAAATTTGTCATTCACCCAGGGATAAACTTCAATTCCCCTCACCGGAAATGATGCCAAATACGTTAGCACAAGGAGACACTCCTTGACTACATAAAAAGTAATCCATACACATGATAATACATTTCAAATTTTAAAGGAGTTGTTTGAGTGGTGGGATGGATTTCTCAAATATTTTGAAATGATTTCTTTTGTTGTTTAAAACTTACATGCATTTGGAAAGTTGTGGAAAGTATAAATTGTGTGGTTAAATTTGTAGTATAGGGAGAAGAGAGTACAAATGGAGAAGATGGATATCCAGTACCTATTTCAGGAAATATTCCTATCCTAAATCAGTCATGCAGCTACGATGATGGCTCTTTACACAAACTATGTTTGTGCAAAGAAAACAACATTCATGAAATATATTGCATGTATAAGGTATTCCACAAATCCTTTACGAAATATTCACTGACATGTTTTATAATACACATATAATTTGCAGAAAACTTAAAGTAGATAATTTACTGTTAAATCCTTTAATAGCTTATCACTCACACCTTACTAGTTGTTGTAATTCATATTTTAAAAGAAATTAACAAATAAAATATACACACCACACATTAGATGTTACCTGAGTCACAAAAATCCTTGAGCATGAAGCAAAAAGGTTTTTTTTTTTTATATTTTTTCTTCAGGTAGACCAACATCCAACCTAGAAATGGTATTTACAAGTGATATATATAGTAATAGAGGCACCAACTCCATCTCTTCTAAAACTAAGGAAACATTAATTCTAACATTACATAGGTGTCAAAATACATTAAATACTTATCCGATCAAAATCTAACAGAAAGGAGAGATGGAGAAGAAAGAAAAGAAGAAATATGGGTTGGAATGTTGAGTGTGTTGTCATGTTGCCCCTTCTTTTGCTCATTTATCTCCTTGTGTCTAGGGTCTTTAATAACCATGTATCTTCATTTAATAAAACCTCAAACAACTTCATAACCACCTCTCTCCATCACTTGTATTATCCATTTGGTTATGGGTTCTTATCCATCCTTAACTGGCTCAGAAACATTGATCTGACAGGTGTTAGAATTCAGTTAAAACAGGTGCTACCAGAAATTCTAGTAAAAACCTATAACTGTGCAAAATATGGAATGCTACTGGAAATTATGGTAACCACCCTATTTATTTTTCAAAAATACACAGAAAATAATGAAAATTATGTGCGGACTTATATTCGTTGACACCTAAGTTGTTGTTCAAAATTATGACTGATAAGAAAAAAGGCCCTTGTATCAAAAAAATATTTTACCTTTCCTCTATGTGTTCTGGAGCTTTAGAAAGCTTATCTAAATCTATTTTGCTATGAGCATTTGATTTTGATCTAGTTTCTCTTTTCGTCACTTCCTTGATAGTGGATTTGTCCTCCTTAGAGCCCTTTTATGTTTTTCTTCTCTTTGAGGTCTCTGAGTGTTGTTCTAAAGGGGTTGTGTCTTTGAACCTTTAGGTTTCCCTTCAATAGCAATGACCTTTATCATTAGGCTTGGATTATGTAGAGCCTTGGGGTGAAGCATAAATTTGTTGTTGTCTTTGGTATGCCTCTTTATGGTACCAGCAACAGTTTTGGCCTCTTATTTCTTCTTCTTACTGTTGATGTCATATCCAACATCCTTAATGATTTCTTCATCTGATGGTGTAGACTGATACACTTTCTGCAACTTCTGCTAAATATGTGCTTCCATAATTTCTGGTAGCACCCATGCTTTTGATTTATCTATAGTTCTGGACCTTCTTCTTTTGGATCTAGTGTAGAAATTAGGAAAGGGAGGAACAGGGGGCACTATTTTTATAGATTTTCGTTTTCTTACTGAGGAGCTCTCTCCTTTTTCCAACCTTATTTCATCCTTGACTGTTGAAACCTTCTCTTTTTTTCCTTTGGCCTTCTTATGATTGTTTTATTTTTTGGCCTTTAGATTTGTTCTTCTCTTTTCAGCATGACATTGTGATTGTGAAACTACAGGTGTAGGTGTAGGTTGGAGTGCCTTGTAGAATAAAAAGTGGTCCCAAGTTTGGTTTCTCTTCCCCAACTATTATTCAACTAGAACTTTGATTAAAGCTTAATGGTACAAGTTATACTATGAAACATCAGTATGAGTCTGAACCCTTGCTGACATCTTTGTCAGGATTTTCAATAAGAAAAATGGCAAATTTAATGTCTTCATCCCTGCAATATGAAAAAAAAACCTCATGTGATAGAGGAAGACAACTGTATACCTCCTTTCACAAGTGAGGTATATCTTGATAAGCTTGATAGCTTCGTCCTGGTAATTATTAATGTAGCTTCTTGAAATTCCTTTTCCCCAATTCGGATCTCTGGGTGCATATTTGAGGAATTTATTGAGATATCCTCCTGTAATGACCTGCCTTTTAAACAACCTTTCTCATTCTTGGGGAAGGTTAAAGGCTTCATCAATGGAATATTTACAAACCTACAAGGTGAGGCCATAAAATATAGCTTCTTGTCCATTAAAAGAGTTATAAAACTCTTGGGCTACTCCTGAGTGAGAGCTCACTAACTTGGTACATAGAGAATACCACCCTAACTGAATAAGCAAGCTTCTTACCCTTGAATTAGCATCAACCAGATCCGCACCTTGTAGCTCTATTCGATTTATTTTTCCACTTGTTTTAGTCATCTTCAGAAAAAATGACTCTATCTCTTGCAACTGATAGGTGGTAGAGTTGAAGGAGATTTACATTATAAGTGCTGCCTCTATTCAGCGTCAGAATATTTTCTAAAATCCAGACTTCTTCTCAAACTAAGACTCTCAGCAATTCAAACTCCAATAGATAAAATTTCAGAAGAAAAATTTCCTGCTTTTTCGGTGGTTTTAAAGCCAAACTTTTGTTCATCACCCCATGCAAATCATCCTTCATAATTAAAAATATTTCTCACAATGATGCACACCATGTGATAATCCATCATCACCTTTATTTGTCTTTGTTTTTCCATATGAAGTGCTCAAGATGTCTTGAGACAAGCAGATATGTGACTAGCAGTCACCTCCGTTGTCTTTGATGTAAATTGGCTGAAATTTCTGGCAATACTATTGTGCAACCTTCCAAATGGTTATGGAATTGGGTGTAATAACCAAGATCTCATCCATTCAAAAAAACATGTACTTAGACATATGTATAACTGACTTGGGGTTGACAGAGAGGACGGGGTAACGTTTAAGTTCATAACTGTGGGTGACACATGGATTCAACGTATATTATGAATTAACTTAAACTAACTGACTGCAATATGACACATATGTTGGGATATGAAAAGATTTTAAAAAATGAGGCGTATTTACACTACAATCGTGTCTTAACTAAAAAGGATGAGATTTTTCCTTTTTTTTTTTTCAAAATATAGTATTCTTCTGGAAATTCCAGTAGCATTAGAATAAAAAGAAAAAGACTGAAATAGGAAAATAACATATTGTCTGAAAAAGGCTTAAAACTAGTGCTTCCAGAAATTTCTGTAGCAACAATTTTTTTTTTGAAATATTGAATTTTTTTGAAGTTTAATCCTAAAAATAAAACTATGGAATG
This sequence comes from Pinus albicaulis, assembly GCA_034641835.2. Lineage (NCBI taxonomy): Eukaryota > Viridiplantae > Streptophyta > Pinopsida > Pinales > Pinaceae > Pinus > Pinus albicaulis. The sequence goes on along the minus strand of JAXQQM020086930.1, from coordinate 70,579 downwards.
GACTCATGACTTAGCAACTAACTGTGCTAACACAAAGAAAAGAAACATGCCCACTATCAATCAAATGATTAATTTCACATTCTTTCCTCCAACACCTCCAGGCTTTAGATTTGGATTTCCATAGTACCATAAAATCATTTTATTTTTAAATAAAGCCTTGGGTATTCGTTGTATTAGTTGATTGCTCTGCACATACAATTCCAATAGTCTTTGTAAATCAGTAGGAAAATAAGGTAGAGTTCCCTTTAAATTGTTGTTTTCAAGTTGCAGGACAGTCAACTTGGATAGAAAAATTAATTAGGGAATATTTATAGTCAACGAGTTATTACTTAGCTTCAGTTCAACTAAGAATTTAAATTTAGAAATTTCTAAAGGGATTTCACCTCTCAAGATACTTTTGTGAGTCTAGGTGGTAAATCTAAGATTCATTCTAACCAATCCCATTGAACTGGAAGACAAGGATCTCCACCTTCATTTTCCCAATCACTTATTGGTGAAATATCTATGAATGTAGCCAAATAAACAACATCATCACTACTTGTTTTCAAATCCCTCTGAACTTACTTGTGGATCTGAAGTGCATTCAAAATTGGACCACGAGTAGAGTCACTTGTATCACAAGAGAAAATGACAGGACAAATGGTAATGAAATATTACTATAGCTTCGTCCATAAAGAGTATTTCTTACAACATTCTCCTGAATATTAAGTGGTATACTGTTATAAAAAGGAACATATGGCTTTTTTCAGAGTAATTTTTCGAACTTCATTTGGACCTAAATCCTCAATCCCAGCAAGGTATGCATAAGCACAAGCATTAGTTGGGGAATCTTCAAGGTTTAGCCAATAATTAAGACTACCACAAGGACCAACAACTATAGTTTTCATCACTTTGTTTGGTGGTTTCTCATGTATGTTTGTAAAAATGTTCCTTGTTGTGCTCACTAGCTTTCTTCCAGGGGTCACACCAATAAGATAGTTTGGCTCAATTTCATCTAGGCTTAAAATATTATCATAAGGGTCATCAGTATATCGTAGGGGTTCCTTACTTGTGGCACCAAAATTTATCCTTTCAGTAACCTTCAGGAATAAATCCTCCTTAAAATTTGTTGCATAAATTGAATTATTGAGAATGTGCAACTCCAAAGTGGATACAGATGGAACACCAGTTGAAGCATCTAAAACACACGTTAATTTTAGTATATTCTTCTCTTAATATAATTACTTCAACATACACATCTGTAGAATTTGAAATCATCATTGTGGCCCAACGAGTGGTGTCAAGATAGAGGTCTAACTTTGGATATGCACTGATATTATCAAAGTTTTTATGTAAGAATGTTGCTCTAACAAGGTACCGTGTCCTCTCTATAGTATTCAAGTTGTAAAATTACTTCTTATTATATGCTAGAAAATATTTTTAATTCTGATATTTTCGGCGGGTTTCAGTCGAAACATTAATTTCTACTTCCTTGCCACATGTGACAGATCCATCATCAGGAATCCACTGAAGCCCAGTGGTATTATCAGTGAAGTAATTGGTTCCTCAACAATCAATGTTGATGAAATCAGTCCTCTGAGCAAATTTCAATTCAGGATACTAGTTATAATATGTATTATTTTAATACATATGCTAAGAGTCTTAAGTATAAGCAGTAGAGGAGACAGGGTCATATGTTATGTAATGGGGAAGCTCAAATGTACAATTTGGAGGATATTCTCCATGCATCTGCTGGAATTATGGGGAGAGGAATCATATGGACTACCGATAAGGCTCTGATGGAGAAAAAAATGTGACTGTAACTATGAAGAGATTAAATAATTATAACTAGATGACTAGGGATGAATTTGAGAGGCATATGGAGATGGTGGGAAAGCTTTGACACCAAAATATAGTTTCCTTGAGATATTATCTCCAGGCCAAGGACAACCTTATTATCTATTATCACTATCCTAATGGAATCCTCTTCTCTCTCGTCCATGGTATGCGCATGATTCCTTCTAAATTCCTTCACTTCAAGTTGTACAAATAGAAGTCGAGCATTTTTATTTGTTACACAGTTTTTGTTTCTTAGTCTAATATTCACTGATGTCTTTCGTGGGGTTTGAACATGGCTCTTATCTATTCCAACCAAAGATCCTTACTATTTCTTGTAACCCATGTTGAAAAGCTACAATTTTGTTGAATATATAAGCTCAAAATTGAATATACCAGCCTATAAATAGACTCTTGATCAAAATAAGTAGAGTCTCCCTCTGTGGTCTGAGAACCCCTAGATCATAACAAACTCAAGGTCACAATACACATCACAGATTTACTAAATTATTTATACTTAGGAGCTAGATTTTGGACCTCTTTTTTCTCTTCTCCCTTTACTATTTTGCAATCTCTATGGCTATCTTTGAAGATTTCATTTACACTTGAAGGGTTCTCTACGGATTTCTTTATGGGCTTCATTTGGGCTTGCTTGTCTATTTTATTTTTTTTCCCCTTTGAAGTCTAAAAGAGATATTATAGTAGAATTAAATTATTTTGGTTAATAGGATACACTGATATTGAAACTCTAATCTCATATATAAAGAATTTAATTCAATAATAAAAATTTTCACTGAATTTAAAAATATGGGTTTTTAACTAGTTAATGAAATAAAGCTCAAAATCACACCCCACACCCATCTTAGTTGCAGTATGAATTTAAAAAATTGATATGAAAGTCAAAAAAATACAGATGTTTCCAAAAATTCACCTAAAAACATAATTTGAGGTGAAGAACTAAGAAGAGAGGTTTATAATTGGTGAGCCTTTGTATTGCTCCAGGAGTGTTGCAACTCCAAGGGGCTTCCCTACTTTACTTTATCAACCCGAGGTTCGTACAAACTTTGAGGTGAAAGTGCTATATACACAAAAGATGAATTATATTCATGTCATCCTCTTTTGCTTTACAAAAGGGTGCTATTTCTAAGCATTCTCAGTGAAGTCTGTCAAACTTCAATGAAACTAAACTAAATTGCAGAAAGGAAATGACAGAAGGAAACTAAATTACATTTCTGAAAATAAATGACAGGAATGAAAATAATTTAAGTTTCATAAGAGGGAATGGTTGAAAAGAAACTAAGCTATATTGTTGAAAAGGAATGGAAAGAATGAAACTAGTTCTAAACCACACTTAACTTATCCTATGATCTATCTACCATGCTACCATTCTTCTAACGATGAAACTATTCATGATATAAATAAACTTTAAAAGGTATTGATTTGTAGCTTGGAGGGAAGAAAATGGCTAAAGTGGTTAACAGAGGGCTTAATGCATGAAACAAGTCTTAGAAGTGGAAAGAGTGGGGTTAAAACCTTATTAGAACTTTATTATAGCACAAAAAGGCTTTGGAGCAGAAAAAATTGAAAAGTGCGATGGCATGGATGGGAAGGAGGAAAGAATTTCAATGTGTGATATCGTAATCGCAATATCGCAAGATTAAAGGGATAGTGGAAGTGTTATTCGGGATCAGGAGTGAAGTGAAAAACGTGATGAGGTAAACCTTACGAAGTGCGAAGTGCAAAGTGCGACGGGGTAGAAGCGGTGACGTGCAAAATGCCATATCGCAATCGGCAGAAAGAGTTGTAAGTATTAAAAGAAAAAGGATAATTTTTGTGGAGTGCGATGGGGAAGAGTGGCGAAGTGTGATAAAAATATCGCAATTCATAGAAGAAAAAGGTAAGTGTTAATGAAAAATGTAAAATGTTCGACAAGCGATTTGTGATGTGGCGAATGGAGGTGGGGATGATATTGAAATCGCAATATCATGGAGTTGGAGTGGTAACTCTTAAGAGAAAGGGAAAAAACTGCTATTGCGATATCGGATATCGCAATATTGCAATCGGTAAATATGAGCGGTAGGTGTTGAAAGGGAAGGGAAAATTATGCAAAGTGCGATTGCGATGTATGGAGATGTGATTGCGGTCGAGCAAAAAGGAAATGTGATGTGATTTATTGTATGTCTCGAATGAAAAAAAGAGAGGAAAGGTGTGAAGTTTGATTGCGATGTACGGTGGCAAGAGAACTAAGGAGAAAAGGTAGAGGTTGAGTTTCAAATATTTTTCAAGCGTTCTGCATTAAAAAGGGTGCGGCAGCCATGACCGATAAAAACAAAGGAATAAGGCGGCTGAATGGTTTAAGTATTTTTATGAATAAAAAGGTGGGTGCAACATTTAAACAAGAGGAAAAGGAGGGGAATGGAGGCATAAAAAGCATTGTTCAGTCGTAAAGACAGAGATGTAAATTGAAGTGGAAAGGCACCAGAGAGTTTCTCTGGTGTGTTAGCATTAACTCGTGCAAACAAACCTATGGATTCATGCATGCGAAAACATAAAAGAATGCCTGATAAAACTGTGAACAGAAAGCAGTGCTTGGGTGTGTGGGAAGGTTTACCCTCCTCAAGCTCTATTGAAAGATATGAGAAGGTAGGTCTAGATCCACAACTTTTAAAGTTTTATCCTCTATTCTATTACTCACAAGAAGATCAAAAACTATAACAACAAACTGAAAGAAAAGACGAAGCAGCAATGAAACTATCAGAAGTAGATCTAACTAAATGGTAGAAGAAAAACTAGCTAAATGACAAGAAAAAAGAATGAAATAATCAGAGAAGCTAAGGAACATGGGTTGGGCCCTAACCCACGAACAGAGCTCTCTAGAACTAGATCAATAAAATTGCATCTCTCTACTCATTTCATAAAAAAGAATAGTTTGTTACAACCTTAAAATTTTTTGACAGAGCCTAATGGCTTTACAACATATTTTCAAATCTAATGGAATGAAATGGAAGTGGGATGGAATGGAATTTGACCAGAATGGGATTGAAGAACCGACCCTCATTAGCTCTTGATCAGCTTCATTTATACTAAAGGTAAGCTACCAACAACTCCCTAGAAAATAGGTAATGAGTCCACTTGACTCCAAGTAAACCATAGATTGAGTGCACTTCGCCTTCAGTTGCTTAGCTTCCTCTGGAATTCGAATTTTTGGAGGGGATCTCATGAGGATCCTTCAACTTCCTTTGGAGGTGAGGAGGGTGGACAACCCCGTTGAATTTCTCCAAGATTTATCCCTAATTTCCTGATACTGTGCTCATTTATTCTTCAACCTTGATCTACTAGTGGCACAGAGGAAGTCCCTAAATCATCACCTTCTCCAAATCTGCATAATCTGCCAAATATTCTCACAATATTCTACAAAAATAACCAATATTAGGCACAAATATGCAATTACCTTTAAACCTTCCTAAGAAAATATTGAAGCATAAGAAAACATTATTAAGTGCCGAAAGAGAGATTTTAATATTTCTTTTCATGTACATAAGGAAGGTAGATGGGCTTAAGAAAGGTTAGATGAGCCTTATTTTATATCTAATTTAGAGGCCCATCATCACCCCCTACTGAAACTGTTGCTAATGATTTGGGCAACCTATTCATCCTCCCTGCCTTATGGTTCTTCCCGCATGATGGCTTATTTTATTTTCTATTTATTTTCCCATGTGTTGCTCCTCTTGTTGATCTTCCTGCTATTCTTCTTGCATTTCTTCTCATAGGTGCTTCATGGAGGTCCTCAGATGCCTTAAGAAATTATGTTTTTCATGGCAAGGGGTGGTTGATCCACCTTTTATTTGATTCTTTTCTTTTCTTTTCATTACTTTTTTTTTTCCCCTTTTTTATTGCTTGCAAAGTAAACTCACAGTTACTTTTTTCTATGAATTTATTTCACCCTTGGTTACCCCTCGGCACTCCTTGTCTTCTATTACAATGAACTGCTTACTGCCCACTTTCTCAAGTCATTTTATTTTTCTTGTTCCTTTTCTTGGTGGAAAAGGTGAGGCTAGTTGCTAGATAAGGCTGAGGTTTCTCTGCTACTGATTTTGGCAACATAAAAAAACTTTCCTTCCTACAACTTTTAATGTTTTATTAAGCTAAAATAGATTCGAAGAAAGGGTTAGATGATTTCATACCTGAGCTTTACCATTGAATTTTTTTTGCATGTGATATTGAAGCTGTTGATATGGTTTCTGAAGGTGTTCCGAAGTTGCATATGATAATCTGCTTGAGGTCCTTTTGGAGCTTCTAAGCACAGGAGGAGGAAGTTGAAGTTTGACTACCTTTGACTAAAGTGTTGAACAAATTTTATTTTTGTGTCAACTTGTTGTTTTCTGCTTGCAAAGGTTGGAGAGCACCTACATTCATGAGAGAGAGATACATGGAGAAATACAATATTTATTTATTATTATTATTATTATTTTATTTATTTATTTTTTATATTTTTTATTTTATATTTTTATTTTTATTTTTTTCTGAAAGCCTACTAGTTTCCTCTATGAGGTTTTCAACTAGAAGGTCTACATAGGCGCCTCAAAGGAGATTTTCACCTAGTATCTTTTATTTTCCTCTTTTTTCTTCAACCCAATGAAAACCTCATGGAGGTTTGCAATCAGTGAGCCAATATATGATGCCTCAAAAGTAGTTTTCACTTGATATTTTATTATTTTTCCATTTTTTCTCACTTTTCCTTTTTTTTTCTTTTTCTTTTTTCAGTTTGCTACTGCACTTGAAAAAAACAAAAAAAAATCAAGTATAGGAATACTTCCAATGGAGCCATGTGCACATCAAGATGACACATAAAATCAGGTGCACACTTGGAATACATGTTTTGACATGTACCTAAATATAAGAGATGAACTAATTTGACCTGGATTGTATGAAAAACTATTTGAGAAGAGTGTGTTGTTGAAACTTAATGACTATTTGGAACCATATGTCATTATAGTTTTGATGCCCCTGGTTCACTTGCTCAGTTGGATCATCTTGCATGTCCTCTTCTATTATGGCATTCAAATCTTCCTCTTTTTGCTGATTTTTCTCTTGAACACATGGAGGAAATGTAAGTAAACATGAGGGAACTCTCTCAGCATCTCATTCTGATATTTTCTCTTCATCAAGCGCAGCACTTGATTCTTTGATCTCCTCATTTGAATCTCTTTCTTCTTGAGGTTGTCCTGCAATGACATTAAGAAGTTCTCTTCTTTGCAATAACTTTCTTGAACTAAGATGTAGACCATTTAGATCAAGATGATATGTTGGGTAGTGTTGTACCTCAGCATTGTAAGTGGGATGAGATACTTCATGGTGTGGTTTTGGAAATGGTGGTACAGGTATTTGAGTCGGGGTGGATATATGAGATGGATGTGGTTGAGGTTGTGGTTGTGGTGGAGGTGGATGGTAGAGATAACATGGAGTTGGGTGTGGAGGATATGGAGGGAAATATTGAGGATATTGTGGATTTTCCCGATAAGGACATTTCCAACCATGTTGCCAAGATTGGTTTTGGGGTTGAGATGGCCAAGGTTGCCAAGGAGGGAGTGCGTCCCAAATACTTTTAGATGGATGTGAATAAGCTTGAAATTGTGAAGTGGGTGCTTGCATCATATCAAGTTGACTAGGATGTCGGGGTATCCATGGAGCTACATAACATAGCTTCTATTGTGATTGCCTTGCTCCATCGTCTTCTTGGTAAAATTCTTTAAACTTGGGGAATGATGAACAAAAATTAGTAGCATATGATTCTGCATGGATAACAAAAATATCAGCATCTTCTTTTTTCTCATTTTGCATTCTTAACATTTCTACTTGTTCACTTAGATTGCTAAGGATTTTTTTTTTAAGTTATCAAGAAAATTTCCAAGTTCATATTGACTTACCAATGTTGATGTTGGCTTACTTACTCTTTCCCTTCCTCTTGATATGCGCTTGCATGTTTCAAAAATTTATTCAAATGACAATTGATATACATCTCCTTTGCTCATGAGATTAAGGATATCAATCCACTCATCCCTAATTGTTCTAAGTAAGAGGAATTTTAGTGTGTCAAATCCTAGATGATGAAATTTTTCCCTCTTAACATTATACATGAACCTATCTATGAGATACTCTAGGCTCTCATCCTCTTTTTGGTTCATTCTAAAAATTTCTTCTCTAAGATCATGATCTTTATATTTTTCTAGAAATATCTTTTGCATATCATTCCATGATCTTATTGAATTAGTACCTAGACTCATGAACCGTTTAGGAGCTCTATCCTTTAATGTTGCAGGAAGAAATCTTAGTTTTTGAGTGTGTGATAAGAAGCCATAAGACCTACAAAGTATTTCAAATTCAAAGGGAAATGTTTCTGGATCCTCTGTCCTCATACCATGGAAGTTGGGAAGGAAAGATGCAGGGATGTTCTTCATAGGTACATTGATGTCCATACCTTGAATGGGAAAGCCAATAAAATCTTCTTCATTGTCATCATATCCATCCATATCTTCTTCCTTTAAAAGTGTATGGTGATGTGGTTCTAACTGCACCATGTGGTCAAGTGGGGGGGTTGGTATTGGAGAAAAAAATTTCTGAGTATGCCTACTCCTATGAGGCATGAAAATCAGATTTTTTTTGTATTTTCCAATATTTCAGAAACAAAATGAAAAGGGAAGCAGAAAATAATGCTAGAATAGAATCAAAGCATCTACTAGACACCTCCTTGGCAACGATGCCAAAAAGTGGCGAGCCTTCGTATTGCACCAAGAGTGCCACAACTCCCAGGGGCCTCCCTACTTTACTTTATCAACCTAGGATTCATACAAAATTTGAGGTGATAGTTCTATATAGATAGTAGATGCATTTTGTTCATGTCATCGTATTCCGATTTATGAAAGGGTGCTATTTCCAAGGGTTCTCAGTGAATTCTATTACACTTCAATGAAACTAAACTAAATTGTAGGAAGGAAATGACAGAAGGAAACAAAATTCCGTTGCAGAAAAGGAATGACAAGGATGAAACTAATTTAAGTTGCAGAAAAAGGAATGGATGAAAATAAACTAAGTTGTATTGTTGAAAAGGAATGGCAGGAATGAAACTAATTCTAAACCACACTTAACTTATCCTATGATATATCTACCATGCTACCATGCTTCTAACCATGCAAATATTCATGATCTAACTAAACTTTAAAAGACATTGATTTGTAGCTTGGAGGGAAGAAATGGGCTAAAGAGGTTAATGGAGGGCTTAGCACATGAAACAAGGCTTAGAAGTGGAAAGAGCAGGGTTAAAACCTTATTACAACTTTATTATAGTGTAAAAAGGCTTTGGAGTGGAATAAATTGAAAAGTGCGATGGCGGAGATGCGATGGAGAGAAACATTGCAATGTGCGATATCGCAATCGCAATATCACAAGATTAAAGGGATAGCAGAAATATTATTCTGGAGAGAGATCGAAGTGCGAAATGCGATGAGGTAAACCCTGCAAAGTGCCAAGTGCGAAGAGCGACGGGGTAGAAGCGGCAATGTGAGAAATTCTATATCGCAATCGGCGGAAGGAGCAGTAAGTATTAAAATAAAAAGGATAAGTCTTGCGGAGTGGGATGGGGAAGAGCGGTGAAGTGCGATAACAATATCACAATCAGCAAAAGAAAGCGATAAGTGTTAATGGAAAAGGGAAAAGGTTCGACGAGCGATTTGCAATGTGGCGAATGGAGGTAGGGTCGATATCGCAATTACAATATCACGGAGTTGGAGCGGTAAGTCTTAAGGGAAAGGAAAAACGTTGTGATTGTGATATGGGGTATTGCAATATCTCAATCAGTAAAGATGAGCGGTAGTTTTTTAAAGGGAAAGGAAAATTCTGCAAGTGTAGTTCCAATGTACGAAGATGTTATTGCGGTCAAGTGAAAAAGGAAATGTGATGCGATTTGCAGTGAGTCTCAAAAGAAAAAAAGGGGAAAGGTGCGAAGTGCGATTGCGATGTATGGTGGTGAGAGAACCGAGGAGTAAATTCAGAGATCGAGTTTCAAAGGTTTTTCAAGAATTCTACATTAAAAAGGGTGTGGCAGTTGTGACCGATGAAAAAAAAGGAATAAGGCAGTTGAGTGGTTTAATTATTTTTATGAATAAAAAGGTTGGTGCAACAATTAATCAAGAGGAAAAGGAGGGGAATGGAGGCATAAAAAATAGTGTTCAGCCGTAAATAAATGATGGAAATTGAAACAAAAAGGCACCACAGATCTGCTCTAGGGTGTTAACATTAACTCCTTCAAACAAACATGTGGATTCATGCATGAGAAAACAGAAAAGAATGCGTGATAAAACCATGAATAGAAAGCCGTTTTTGCGTCTGTGGGAAGGTTTACCCTCCTTGAGCTCTATTGATAGAGAAGAGAAGGGAAGTGTATATCCACAAATTTTAGAGTTTTATCCTCTGTTATATTACTCATAAGAAAATTAAAAACTAAAACAATAAACTGAAAGCAAAGACGAAGCATCAATGAAACTATCAGAAGCAGATCTAACTAAATGGCAGAAAAAAAACTAGATAAATGATAGAAAAAAATAATGAAAATAGTAGAGAGGCTAAGGCACATGGGTTGGGCCCTAACCCACGAGCCCAACACTCTGGAACTAGATCAATAAAATTGCATCTCTCTACTCATTGCGTAAAAAAGAATAGTCTGTCACATCCTTAAAAGTTTTAACAGAGCCTAATGGCTTTACACGAGAAATTAAAATCTAATGGAATGGAATGGAAGTGCAATGGAATGGAATTTGACCAAAATGGGATTGAATAATCGACCCACATTAGCTCTTGATCAACTTTATTTACACCAAACAAAAACTACCAACAGCTCCGTAGAAACTAGGTAATGATTCCAGTTGACTCCAAGTAAACCATAGATTGAGTGCACTTCGTCTTCAGTTGCTTAGCTGCCTCTAGAATTCGAATTGTTGGAGGGGATCCTTCAGCTACCTTTGGAGTTAAGGAGGGTGGAAAACCCCCCTGAATTTCTCTAATATTTCTCCCTAATTTCCTGATATTGTGCTCATTTATTCTTCAATATTGATCTTCTAGTGGCAGGGAGCAAGTCCCTAAATCATCTCCTTCTCCAAATCTGCATAATCTACCAAATATTCTCACAATATTGTACAAAAATAACCAGTATTGGGCACAAATATGAAATTACCTTTAAACCTTCCTAAGAAAATGTTGAAGCATAAGAAAACATTATTAACTGCAGAAGGAGATATTTTAATATAGCTTTTCATGTACATAAGGAAGGTATATGGGATTAGGAAAGGTTATATGGGCCTTATTTTATGTCTAATTTAGAGGCCCGTCAATAATGGCCCACGATGGTTGTCTATTATAAAAAAATCAATTCTCCAAGGCAATGGACTGCTTGTTGTGTCACAAACAATCCGGAAAGTCTTCACTGGCATAACCTTAAATGGCTAAGGAGTATTAAACTTCTAATCAAGACCAAGCTAATAAGGACTTTCAAGACCAACCTTTTGAAGAGTAAACCTTTCAATAAGGATTGCATATAGAACTTTCAATACCATTGCATACAAATTTGCATAATGAAAAGCTTAAAATTTTTAAAAGAGCCTATTTTCTGACCTCATATAATGCTTCAAAAGGTGATGAAATAATATAGTCCGAGAGCTAATTAAAAAATAACTCATTAAATCCATTTTCTTGTCATTTATCCATGGACAATTTTTTAGCTCGGAGTACTTCTAGCATGCCTGTTTAAAAAAAAACCGGCAAAAAGTTTTTGAACATCTTTGATTGAAATATATTTGTCCTCCATTAGAGAAAACATATAAAATACCTGAAACTGCAGCCATCAAAACTTCCACATAAAAATATAAATTCAATAATGGAATAAGAATTGGCACAACCTATCGTAAAAAAAAAATTAGTTACATAATTTTAATAAACAAAATTTGCCACCTAAATTTAATAACAATGGATTAATACCATCAAATACCTACCCTATCCATGGATATAATCCTTCTTTTAGTTCATCATCATCACAAAAATTCATGTTACATGCATTATCCTGCTCTTCCAGTACACTCGTTCAGATGCCTATCCTTTTGTCCCCAATTATGATGGTCTCCACACTGTAGTTCAAAAAAATTAGCAAGGGTATAATATTTCACTAGAACAAATTTTATGAACACCTTTTGTAGAATGGCATTCAAAACAACATTGGAGATTCCCTACACAAGAAATGATTCTAAACCTATGAGATACATATAAAACATCCATTTTACATTGTATATCTAAGTAAATTAGTGGATCGGTAATTGCAAGCAACTTAAGTTCCTTCAGCTTCTCACTGTTGAAAGAGATATATGTTGAAAATTATAGCAAGAAATGGTTTCTTGATTTTTTCCTTAACCAAAGGGACAATTTTCATGAGCCACTTAAACTCAATTAACAACTCAATCACCTGTTCGATTCCTGCAATATTGACCTGCCAAAGTTAGTCATTCTAATTGCTTATAAGGAAGAGAGAAGGAACAATTGTAATCATTCTTCTTGAGCACACGTATTGTGTGTTAGCTTGTAAGAGTGATAATAAAATTAAGGAGCTTATGTGTGAGACTTTATAGAGGAAGAATTGTCTTGGGAATGCACTAAGAAATAGGGGCTTATTTCCTAGGAATTGCGCAAGGATTTAAGAGCTCATCAAGGCAAGGAAAGAAGGCATAAGGATCAGGAGTCTTGTAGGTTGTTTCAAGCCTAGTTGAAGAAAGAATATCATTGTAATCTCTATTGAAACCAAGTTGTATTGTAAGAGATATATTGTTCATTCTTCTATCAATAATATTCTCAAGCAAGAAGAGGGTTTTCCTAGTTGGGCTCCTTACAAAAATGTGTTGTTGAATTGTGTGATTGTGTATTTATTAATGTTCCTATTTTGCTGTAGGATAAATAGATAATTTTTTTGTCCATATGAAAAGAAACTAGTTTTCAAATTGTTCATATTAGAATTTTCATAATTTCATGGAATTTCTATAACATAGATATAAAGGAATATGTACCATACTATAGCAAGATGGAAGGGTTCAACTACAAGCAGCTAGGATTTATTTGGTTTGTTCCATACTATATTTCAAGAATTCCAGACTCTAATTACTACAATGCAATCGTAATTGTTTCCTTGATAATTTCTCTATTGAAATTAGTTTCCATGGACTCGTCATGACAGGATCCATATCAACTTCTTTGTTGTAAGAGTTTTTGAAAACAACAACAAAACATTATGACCTAGTTGTGTATATTCTGTTTATTATTTCTTACGAATATGATGGCTTAAAATCAAGAGTTTGTCTTTTACTCATGTCGATTTGTAGGTCAGTAATTCAATGATATCTATAAAACAAATTTAATAATTGTTACTAATAAATTTTAACATTAGAATCTAATATAAGAAAAAAAGTTAATGTCTACAAATGACCACAAAATTAGGTCTATGGGACACCAAGAATACATCAGGAACCAAAGTACAATATGGAAGTGAAAAAGGAACTCCTATAAAGATTCCATAAAGCATATCAAAACTAATACCTAATTGAAATTTTCTAAAAGCTAAACTGGCTAGCTACAATAAGGTGAGCTAAGAAAATACATGACATGAAGTAGAGTGAAGACTAAATCTATCGAGATAGAAGTATTTTCAAGAAATATGTTTTATCATCATTGCTTATGTGAGAAAATATCATTAGCATTAACTAAATCAATTACTGAAAATTTCCATAAATAAAAAATCATAGTTGTCAGCATTAAAACAATGTTTTAAAACTTATACTTGGACTTGGAATCAATCGAGGGTCAACTCAAACTCATATTGACTCAAACAAATCTAATTTCAATGACTCAATTTACTAAAAAATACAAAAATATTAAATTTGAATGAAAATTATATTTTAGAGATTCCAAACCATGACTCAAGAGTGAAGAATATCAGTCAAGAGTCAAGACCAATCTATTCTTGTGAAAATTCCCACTCCAAGCTTTATAATATGGTGTAAAAATCTTAACATGTCTAAAAAATTGATTTTGGTTTGCATCAAGGGCATATTTTTTCTAAGGCCATGATATAAGAGTTCAACAATAAATATCATTAACATAAAGGTACATAAAGATCTTAGTGCTCTTGATGAAATTCCAATCCCATACCCTCATACATGATAGAATCCAATGAAAATGTTGAAATCCTACCAGTACCGTTAAATTTTAGCATTTTTGTTCAAACAATGGGAGGGAAAATGAGAGTTCTCTAAGACAAGACATTGACAGGGTTTAGGAGTTAAATTTTTTGCTCATATTTAAAAAAAATAAAAAAGAATTTTTCTTGCTAAGGAAGCCACAGTGGGCCACAGTGGGGCCGAATAGCTACTCAGCTAAGTATGTATAAACTTGGTTGAAAAGGTCGGGTTAGAAACAAACTAAGTGAATCAAAATTTAACTTAACCAATTCAATACCAAACTAGCCATCCAAACCCATTTTTTGTTCAATACAAATGAGTAGTGGCTCACTCAGCCAAGTTGACCTAGTCTAAGTCAACTTACGCCATCTTTGAAAACACTAGGTTAACCTAAATGCTATTGTTTTGAGACTCGGTGGACAGAATGAAATGAAAAACTAAAGAACACCAGAAACATATGTGATTGAAAATTAATCAAATATATAGGCTGATAATTTCCTTCCCGATTGAAAAACTATTTTTGCAGACCATAGAGAATATGTAACTCCATATTTAGTACTAGAGCATGTCTGCTAGAATTTGGACCTAGGCCGTGATCATAAAAAGCACTCCAACTTGCCACTAGACCACAGCTTGACAAACAATGTAGTCATTGATTAATATGAAAGAAAAATATTGGAAGAAAGTAATATTCTAAATCCATCTTAACCCCAAACCTATAAAGCACCAAGAGAGGGATTAAATCCCACGTGGTGTTAAACATTTCATTTATAATAATATATATTTATATATTTTTTTTTATAAATTGATATTTTTGACCGACATATATAGCATTAAAGAACAGAGGTGACATGTCTTCCCTATATTGGGTTGTAGAATGCACCTCCTAGCACAATCAGTAGAGGAAATATGTGGATGTACATTTATATAAGTTAACAAAATAGATAATTAGATTTAAAAAACAATTTTCTTTTATTTTGACTCTTAGACACATCTACGGGAAAGCTCCAAAACATTCCTTGACAATTCAGATCCTAACTAATATTTTTCACATGCAAATGAAAGAAAATAAAAATACACTCAAATCACTCATTAACCTCCCAACCAATAAAGGTATCAATATTCAAATTTCAATGGACTCTTTTCTTCCCTTTAATGGAGAAAGAATCATAAAATATGCACCTGAAATCATTAGATTCAATTCTATCATCAATTGTGTCTTCAACATTTGTAATAGTAAAATCTAGTTTGAGCTGTGCTGAATGAAGTAGAGGTGGCATAAAAATATTCATGTATGGCAAGAAATCTTTCCCAAGGCAGTTGCAAAGATGAGCACATGAGTGCATGATGGTTAAAGAACATTTAATCAGAAAGCTCACACAAAAAAGTTTAAATTTATAGAAAGACTCCATAACCAAAGCATACAAATATTCACCATAGATAATGAATTCTAAAAAGGATGGTTCATGGCATATGTGTCATCCAGATTATAGAGATTCAAAAAGATCACCATTAATGATAAATTTCCTATTCCTATCATTGATGAATTGATAGATGAATTACAACAAACCATTTTCTTTCAAGTTTAAGTTATAGACCTGAAGCATATAGATTATCATTGGATCATCATCCTCCATAGGTGAGTTTTGGAGATTCACCAGCATGCCCATAACCTTAGTTTACATAAAACACAATGATATGACACAACACAAACAATACATCTAGGGAATCCTATAGAGTTGTCATTCTAGACATATAAGTTACAACCATCATTAAAAAAATCATGCTAGGACACACATGAATATCCACAGACTAAAAAAAATGTTGCATGCACAATTAGGTCTTGCACCTGAATACATAAACCTATAAAACTACAGATAAGAACATTTTTACACAATAAATCCATGTCAATTCTAGTTTCATTTTTCAAATGCAATAGTGGGCAATATTTTCTCAGTTCAGGACCTTCAGTTGACAAAACTTAGTGTAGACTATATGAAAAAAAATAGTTTGCTGATATATGTGTTGTAATATTTGATACAACAATTATTTCAAGAAAATATCAGATAATTTATTTCCCTTGATCCTCAGTTCTCCCATCCTATAAAATAAATTTCCATGAGAAATAGGGAAAAATATAACCTATAATTTATGCTTTCTTGAATAAATTCAATTTTTCTTTGATCTAGGATACCATTATTAGACTGGATGATGGACTCTTCAAGATATGGCCAATGATGGGGGTTAAGCCTATCTTAGAAATATGGAACAATGGCTAAGATTTGTGAATTTAGAAATAGAATTAAGTTCTTCTTAAGATTAATAGGGCCTTTCTAGAGTTTCTCAAATCTCTTGAGTTATAGAAAGGTATACCTAACTTATTCAACAAAAATTTTGATTTTTTATTCTTGGTAAGGTGGCATGGCTGTTTTCAAGAGAATATTTCAAAAATACCTCAACTATTTTATTTCCCACTCTTCTACTGACAGCAGGAGTGAAAATTGTTCGATTTATGGAAAAAACATAGAACAAAAATATTTGGACTATAGAGATAGCTCTCTTGTTAGTATTGAAGTTTTTATCCTAGCTTGTTTGAATTTAACCATTTGAAAATCAACATTATAGATTCGCTATGTAGGATGGGGTAGCTATGCCAACAATTGGGGTGATTTCCATGGTGTTCCTTTTTATCTTCTATGGCAAGTGGCACAAACAAAAAGAGCCTGGATATGTTATTTCTGCCCCTGCATCTCTATGCAGAGATCCCATATTTGAATAGACAGAAGATTGTCCATGACCCACCAATGGATTATGTTTTTTATCACTTTCTGAAGATGATTTCTTTTGATAACTAAAAAAAACAAAATACACAGCAACAAAGGCAAGTACAAAGAAAAGAAACATGACCACTTTCAATCCAATGATTAATTTCATCTTCTTGCCTCCAACACCTTTAGGCTTTAGATCTATATTTCCATAGTTCTAGAAAATCATTTTATTTTTAAATAAAGCCTTGCATATTTGTCCTCTTAGCTGATTTGTATACACATACAATTACTGTAGTCCTCGTAAATTAGCTGGAAAATAAGGTAATGTCCCCTTTAACTTCTTTTTTTCAATATGAAGGACAGTCAACTTGGAAAGAGAACTTAAGTAGGGAATACTCCAGTCAACAAGTTATTACTTAGCTATAGTTTAACTAAGCTTGTCAATTTAGCAATTTCTGAACGGATTTCACCTATCAAGTTACTTTTGTGATTTTAGGTGGTAAATCTGAGCTGCATTCTACCCAATCCCATTGAATCAGAAAACAAGGATCTCCACCTTCATTTTCCCAATCACTCATTGGTGACATAGCTATGAATTCAGCCAAAGAAACATCATCATCACTAATTGTTTTCAAATCCCTCCGAACATATCTTCTGATCTCAAGTGCATTCAAAATTAGACCATGAGTAGAGTCACTTGTTTTCACAAAAGAAAATGACAGGAAAAATGGTAATGAAATATTCATATAGCTTGGCTCATAAATTATATAGATTCCAACATTTTCTTGAATATTAAGTGGTATAATGCTATAAAAAAGCGCATATGGCTTCTGCAAGGTAAATGTTTGAACTAAATTTCGACCTAAATGCTCAATCTCAACAAGGTATGAATAAGAACGAGCATTAGATGGTAAATATTTAAGATTTAGCTGATAATTAAGACTACCACGACTACCAAAAACTACAGTTTGCATCACTTTGTTCGATGGTTTCTTGTGTGTGTTTGTAGAAATATTCCTTTTTTTGCCCACTAGCTTTGTTCCTAGGGGCCACACCGACAACATAGTTTGGCACAATTGCATCTGAGTTCCAGATACGATCATATGGGTCATTAGGATATCGTAGGGGTTCCTTACTTATGGATCCAAAATTTATCGTTGCAGTAACCTTCGGCAAGAAATCTTCCTCAAAATTTGTTGCATACATTGAATCATTGTGAATGCACAAATAAAAAGGGGATAAAAATGGAACACAAATTGAAGCATCTAAAACACACACATTAGTTGCACTATATGATGCCCTCAAGACAATTTCTTCAACATAAACATTTGTAGCAGTTTCAATTGTTATTTTGGCCCAACGCATGGTGTCAATATAGAGGTAAAACTTTGGGTATGCATTGTTATTATCAAAGTTTCCATATAGGAATTTTGCTCTAACAAGGTACCATGTCCTCTATGTAGTATTCAAGGTGTAACAATACTTCGTATTATCTGCTAGAAAATATCTTAAGCTCTAGTATTGTCGGCAGGTTTTAGTCGATACATTGATTTTTACTGCCCTGCCACTAGTGAAAAATCACTCATCACAAATCCACTAAAGCTGAGTGGTATTATTAGTTAAATAAGCAGTACCTCCACAATCAATTTTGATGAAATCAATTTTCTGAGAATTTTTTGATTTAGGATATTGGTTTTGATATGTATTATGTTAATACATATGCTAAGAGCCTTCAATATGAGAAGCAGAGGAGTCAAGTTATTATGTTCTGCAGTGGGGAATCTTAGATGTACAAATTGTATCTGTATGGTTTGAATCTAACAAGTAAGCTACAAGTGGCCTTGTGTGTGTGAGATGTTGAAGTAGAATATTTACAAAGAAACAATGCATATTGACTAGTAGAAAGGATCTTATATTAGAGCCACTTATTGAAGTTAAACTAGAACATCTAAAATATATTCTCAGTATATCATACAACATTAAGAATCTTATAATTGATGGTATTGCAAACAAAACATGATATCAACTCAATTCATATTCCAAATAAAATGAATATAAAAAAAATTCAATTCCCAAATTTAGCATATTTTTACATTATACAAGTTGCATGCTCCCACAATTTATCATCCCCAATGGCGAAAACCCTAACTTGTTCCAGCTGAAAGGCTCCACAAATATTTCATAGGGAAACAATACCTAATCCATCGTATATACATAAAAAATACTAAACAACATAATTATTTTCAAATTCCATTTATTTAGTGAAAGTGAAAAATAGAAAAATTTATTGGGCAATTAATGGAGCAAGCATTTCCATGATAACCAAATACATGAACTTACCACCAACCTTTTTAGACTTCAGCAATATGCCATTAGTACCTCCACTAGAGGCTACAAATGGTACTCCATTGTTAGAATATTTCTCCAATGAATCACTTTTCTTACAAGTTCCAAATCCATTGGATGAATTGCAGGAATTATTTTTAGAGTCCACAACAACATGATCTCTAATAGCTTTACAATCTAGTTTGTGACCTTGATTCTAGTGCTTGGCTTGGAATTCCAATGAGGTGAAACCAAAGGTAAAGTAATCATAAAATTGCAGTCATAGTAGATTTTATGACTTCATAAAAGGAAACAAAGTATTTTTTTTATGTATAATAGAATTATCTTGGTAATGCGTAAACTTGCATCCATCTTAAATGTTTGGTTATTTATCTTTGTATCTGTATTTTTTAAACAGAGATGAAGGCATGGGCTCTCACACTAGCTATAGTACTCTATGTCTCACCACTATTTTTCATAGTAGGACAAAGTTCATACTATTCACATGCATTACTTAAAAGAGATGCATGAGCATCTTCGGTAAGTTTCATATATGGCCTGTTTTGTGCTCTGGCTCACAACCTCTTGAGATTTTCCAGTTGTCTGTAATTTCAAATTATACTTGTTTCTAATTTATCTATTTATATTATCACACAAATATATATATATATATATATATACTTGAACTGATATACCCATTGATGGTACCTTCTCCAACCATTTGTGTTCACAACTTGGCGCAACTTTAATTTTATTTTAAGTGTATTTCCATTATAAAATGTTTGTTTTTCTTTTATAGATTTTCTTGTCTAGTGTGCTCCAAATATGTTTGTGATATGTCTAAATTATGGGAGAAACTTGACCGAGAGGTAGCTATTTTTGTTTTTATAACTGCTAAAATAATTTTCTTACTATAAATAGAATAATACTCTTTTCATATTAGACCAAAACAATATAAGCTAAGTGAATTGATACTAAATTTGGTTGCTGATAAGCATTGGAATTGTGTCTCCACAACCTATGGCACTCAGAAGTGTGCTTCTATTTAAATTTGGAATATATAAAGGATGTTGTTGTAAAAAAATGTTACAAAATACTACCTAAGAGAATGTGGTAGACAAAATATACTTGTATTAAAAATTTATGATCACCACTTGAGAAAGGAGTTGAAGCTATACATCTATAAGGCTAAT
The DNA here is from genome assembly GCA_034641835.2 of Pinus albicaulis. NCBI lineage: Eukaryota > Viridiplantae > Streptophyta > Pinopsida > Pinales > Pinaceae > Pinus > Pinus albicaulis. The sequence goes on along the minus strand of JAXQQM020086930.1, from coordinate 50,212 downwards.
TGAACCACAAATTCAACAATGAATTTGTTTCTCCTCTTTTGGATGCATGTTAAAGATAGGTCCTTCGATATCTAGATTTTTGGACCTAGTAGTAGCTATCATACCTCTTATACTTTCCAAACTGAGGTTTGATGACATAATGAGGAAAATCCAAACACAACCAAATTTGGTTGTCACCTTTATGACAATACCATATAATCTTATTTTAGGTCACACTTCTAACTGAGGCAAGTTTTGAGCCTTTATTAGAGACGTAAAATTGTACAGAAATAAGAGAATTTTTACATTTATTGTCTAGAGTGATTCGAAACGAGTACTAAGAAGCATCCAAGGGAAATCAATAATCTGTTATGAAGGAATAAAAATCCTAGGAATTTAAATATTAGGCACCTTTAGCATGAGAGGAATACTAAAGAGGATGCCAATTATGAAGTAGGAATTTCCCTGGATCCAAAGGATAAGGTTATCAAGGAGGCATCGCAGCTTTGGAAATTAATATAAAATATTTTCTTATATTTTGGATTCTGATTTAATGGGTTTGTTTCTATTGATCCATTAACATTCCCTTTTGTTTTGTATCATATTTAGTTATATTCAGTATATTATTATAGAAGCATACCATTATACAAAACTTACATTCTCTCATTGGGAATGGAAAGAAGGATAAAGTTTGCACTAACTCATGGATAGGGCACTATTCTAGAAGGATCTGGTAATGAAGGGTGTGTAGAATATTCTCCATAAAAGGTATGCGAAAAAATTAATGAGGAACAAATACTTCTTCCCACCAGAGTACAGAATATTGGATAAAAATCTCAAGGAATATAGTAAGAGGAGGCTCAATGGTAGAAACCTTTAGTTGAGGAATTTCCTCTCATAAAAGAAAACTTAGATTTGTTGATTAGGAAGAGGTAGAAATTCAGATTTAGTGCTAACTCATGGATAGGGGGACATTCTCCAAATCTATCAAGATTTATTTTAGAAATGATATGCTCATAAAACACCTTCTAACTTCTAAGTAATGCTTACAACTCCCCATCCAATAATCATGGCATTTGGGAATCAGGATTGAAGAAGGCAACACATATCAATCTTCAAGATGCACATGGAACTGAAAAGGAATATTTCATAGGAGCACTCAAAACTACCTCTGTTAGGTTAAATGTGAACCTTGACCATCTAATATGGGAAACACATAAAGAGGCTGGAAACTACAATATAAAATTTTTTTACAAATAAAAATCTCATTCCCTAATTTCCTAGAACCTCGAAACTTGTATTTGATTTGGAAGCTCCAAGATCCTGTTATAACCAGAATATTCCTATGGCTACTTCTAATAAAAAACAATATTACATGGGAAAACATATAAAACCGGTCCTCGCAAGGCCCGGGAATTTGTATCATTTGCATGGAAAACTATGAAAGTGTGTCTAACATATTTTCTTAAGTGTCATTTCACCAAGAAATATGAATTGCCTCAAAATCTCTGACTCTGGGGAAAGAAGGTTGGGAAGGAGAAATCATAAAATAATCCCTGGAATATTAGCAGATAAATAATAAGGTATAGAAGGATCACTACTCCTCGTTAACATTTATTCTTTGGGATCTTTGGCTCACAAATATTTGTACCTTGATTCAATATACATAAGTCTCATATCTTGGAATCTTCCTTAAATAGATGGAACCTACCTCAGCTAGTCAAAAAGCCTTTAGAAAAAATACAAAGTCCAACAAAACCGGGAATCTTCACAAGCTCACCACAAGGTTTCCTTGGCAGTGAATTAAAAGAGATACCACTCAAATTGACCAGGGAAATCCCGATCATCATAAATTATAACCATATTTCTTTTGAATGTGGACTAGGTGCAATGTAGATATAAAGGTTGCCACTATTTTTTATGAGTTTGGTAGGAGAAGGGTTGAGAAATTTATATATTTATGGGGATTCCAAATTTTTCATTAAGTGGATGCTAGGATCCAAAAATCAAAGAAGCATTCAATCAAAAATAATTATCCAGTAACTAGACATATGTCTCATTCCATCACATTTGTCGAGAGTACAACCAAGAGGCATACATCAAATCCAGGCAGCGACCAACAATTTTACAGAAGTAAAGGTTGCCACTATTTCGATGAATTTGGCAAGAGAAGAAGGGTTTAGAAGTTTATATATTCCAAATTCATCATCCAGTTGTTGCAGGGATCCAAAAATCATAGGAACATTCAATTACAAAAAATTAGTTTAAAATGAAATATAACATAAAATAGTAAAACATCAACATCAATAAACACAAAAAAAAGTTATGACGGACACAAAAACTCTAAGGATAGATTACGTGCCTAAGATGTGACATGAGGTTATAATCTGGAGTTGTGGACTTAATCAATGGCCAGGAGATTCAAAGAACCTCAATTTTTTTTAGATTCAATGAATCTAAACCGAAGGTTGCAGTTTGGTGAACCATTCGACACAAATCACATCTATAGTGAGTACAACCAAGAGGTGGACACCATATCAAGCAATCATGTAGAAGAGAACTTGGTTCTCTACAACTCAAAGTTTTAACAGATAATAGGGAGGAAACACTTCCGCCAAGGTAGATCAATTTATGATATGAAATATCTTCTGGAAATGAATGCAAATGTAGAAAAGCATTTTTTGTTGATATCAGTTTGTGGATTATCCCACCTTGAAAATAGAGAAACCCTTAAGATTCCCTTGTGATATTATTTTTTGCAATTGAAACACATTTGTAAATGCTAATTTATTCCTCTGCATGTGGAAAGGCAATTCTAGATAAGAAACTTTCCTATTATCTTGATAGAGCCTAAATGGCCTAGACCTTGCATGTAATACTTATGTAGAAATTAGCCAATTGTCTTTGGAGTGAATTAGAAATAATGGTGACCAAAATATTTAACTTACTGAATGCCAATCAATAATAGGGTTCAATTTCATTAGACCAATATGCTTGTTATGATATCAACACATCAACTTATGGAAATTGAAACTCAGTGGGAAGGATAATGATAATTTCTCACAACCACCAGAGTAAAAAAAATTGACAATTTTCTTTGTGGAGCCTATAATTAATATCACGATGACCACAATTTTTTTGTAGCAAATTCATTCTACTCTTTGAATAATTTAAAGCACATTATTTAACAAGGCTAGGAGATAGGTATGGATAACAAGGAAAGGAATGTTTGACATTGTATGGGTTCTTTTGATTCTCATTTTCTATTTACCTTCTTTAGAGAAAATTATATATTCAAATACAAACTAAATTCAAATCAATCTAAAATAGAGAAGACTAATTTTGAAGATGTTTATCTCTCCACTACCTTGCAATGACGTTTTGTTTTTTGAATTATACTTGAATTTCATTGATAATAAGCTAGATTTATATATTTCTTTCTCTACCACTTTTACATCATAGTAAATGAATGAATATCCCATTAAAGATAACCTAAATATGGTTCAAATAATTTGCACTTTATCCCATGCACATCGCAGAGTAATTTCTAAGGTGTCAAGTTTTATTATTAGAGGAACTATTTGTTTGTTTGTTTCGGTTAGAAAAAGGGTTTGCTCTGGGTTTTAAGTAACTTTCAATTTATCATTTGTAGCTTGTTGAGAAATGGAAAAGAATAATGTTTGACATTTTTCTTACAGAAATTGATGTTGAATGAAAGGATATAGAGTTTAACCAAGCTACAGCCTACTTTGGTAAAAGAAAAATAACAGCTTAAAAATATTCCTATGAATACACCATATATAGAGTTTGAACACAAGTAATATATGGATTTTTATTTTGTAGATATGTTATTTTTTCTACCCAATATATCACAACAAGAAAAATATTGATATTGTATGAATTGTTTGAGGACCTCATTAAGGTTGATTTTTCTGATGTCCTACTTAATTGATACATTCTCATGATAGGAAGGCTTTAAATATGAATTAATATGTTCCTAAAACAAATGAAATTCAAAGTTATATATATATATATATATATATATATATATATATATATATATATATATATATATATATATATATATTTTAATGCCTTCATTTTATTGTGACTTGACACTGGTGTGGACAAGTTATAGGAAATGGGATTGGAAAAAGGACGGGGAGACAATGCAGAGGCTATCTTGGATATGATTCATTTGTTGTTGGAGATCCTGTAGGCACCTAACCGATTAACTTCGTAAATGTTTCTAATAGGGATTCCTATGGATTTTAATGTTGTGATTATTTCACCTCATTGTTATATTGGGCAAGAAAATGGTTTATGAATGCTAGAAAATACATTGGTGAACAAGTAAACAAATTTCTTATAATCGCATTGCTAATTCCATGATATACTCTCTCTATTGTTTGATTATATTTTGAATGTTTCTTTTGATTTTGTTTTGTATTTTAACTATGAAATTTAAAACACTTGGTATCATTTCCATTTAAAAAACATCGAGAGATTGAAGATGAGTTTAGTATTACACGATATTAATTGAAATCCTTTTAGTTGTTTTGTGTTAAAATATTTTCATGATTATTAAAAAAGTTTACTTCTGTGTTGTTATTTGAGCACAAGTTATTTACAACTTGAGATTTTTAACATGTAACTTAGTTCACATAATTGTGCCTAATATTTCTCTAAATGTTGAATATAACTAAGTTACTAAGGTTTTATTTTCTATGGTGATGTTTTATTTGCTTTGCTTATATAGGCAATATGGCGACATAATGGCCACTATCCCCAACTGACGAAAATTTGTTCAAGTTTCCTACTTTTATGGGGGAAAACGACATTGACATTGTTGATGTTAAGGTATATGTCGTATAAATATTTAATAGTCTACTTTACTTTATATTCAATTATCCATCGTCATTCATGTCTCATACTCAACATAGTATCTTCTTTAATTTTCAGGAGAGGAACTCAATATTAATGGTAAGAATAAGGAATTAAAGAAAGAAGAGAACAATATCACTGAAGTGACAAAAGAAAAATGAGAGAGAGAAGAGAATCGATCTAGTGACTGTTGTGAAACCAGCTCCAAAAATTGAAGAAAAGAGATATCAATGCCTTAGAAATAATCAACTTCAAAGGGGAAACCTTCAATACAATACATTAACGAAAAATTCTTGGATGATACACATGACCAAAACCTCCTTCTATATATAGGAGTCCATGGGGCCACAATATAATCCTAGTGGGGCCATAATGTAATCATAGCCGACCTAACAATAATAATGTAAAGGCATAATAATAACAATATGGGGGTTACAGGGGTACAACAATAACAATAAAGGGGGCTACACTAACATAATAAGGGACTACACTATTAATATAGGGACTTAACATGTCCCTCTCCTTCAAACAAGTTTTCTCCTCAATGCTTGATTATTTATTGATGCTTCTGTATAAAATTCTCATCCTCCCATGTGGAATCTTCTACAGTAAAGTTCTTCCACTTGCTGAGGTACTCTGAAATTTATCATACTTGTCGAGTTCTTGTTTCTGTGACTGCTTCAGAACTTCTTTCGATGTGATTTTGATCTTCTTGTTGTTTCATTAGATTCTGCACCAAAGTTAGGTTATCCTTTGAGAGTTGGAAAACTTGTTGTTGATGCTCGATGTGATATTCCACTAATTTATCATTCATATTAGCTATTATTTGATCCTTCAAATCATCCAAATTAGCCTCCATTTCTTATTTTAAACAATCTATGTCATCTTCGGTTTCTCTTCGTAAGATCGAAATTTGTTGCACTTGGTACCATAATTTTGATATCTCATACTGCAATTCTTCCTCTTCATGCATCATAATATAGATTTTTGAGGGCTTAATGGGTATGGAATTATTTTTTGGAGGCATTATAGAACCCAATGTTGATAAAAATTCTAAAATATGCCCTTGGAATCACTTCAAATTGCTATTTCAAACAAACGTTATGCAATTTTAAAAACCAAATGCACACCTTTTTCTTGCTTTTGAGGAGCTTGATATTGAAACTTAATTATCTCTGTGATTTCAGATCTTCAATATCTGAAATTTGGCACTGAGGTAGCCCTCTGAATTCTCTTTTGAATGCCACAGGTCTTACCTAATTTGGATTCTTCAAGACAAATTTATGTCCAATCTCCCACAATGACCTAATTATGGACTGGTTCAATAGAGTGAACTTGTACAACTTGCCACGTGTCAATGTTTGCTCCTTTTGCTCTGAAATTTATAGATAGGAAACTATAGTCTGTGTCCTTCCAGTCACTTTTTATATAATTCCAATCCAATGCTCAGAGAGAGAGTTATGAAGATTTTCCCACTATCACCTCTTTCAGATGAAATTCGAGAGCCTGAAAAAATACCTAACTTCCATAGATCATATCTCTGAAAATATTATGAACCAAGCTCTGAAATTTTGCGACGATGTTGCTCAGGAATTCAGCTTCGTGCTCTAAAAATTTCAGCCTTTGTAGAAAAAAAATTATAGCGACAATTCCAGGATGACCTTTTTAAGCGAAATTCAAGAGCCTGCAAAAATCCCTAACTTCCATAGATCATATCTCCGAAATTTTTTCGAATTAAGCTCTAAAATTTTGTGAAGAAGTTCTACAAGATTTCATCTTCGCACTCTAAAAATTTCAGCTTCTGAACCTTTGTAGAAAAAAATTTATAGTGAAAATGCCACGATGACCTCTTTGGAGTAGCGAAACCCTAGAATCCAAAGCTCTGATACAAAATGTTGTGAAACCAGCTCCAAAAATAGAATAAAAGAGATATCAACGCGTTAGAAATAAGCCACTTCGAGGGGAAAACCTCCAATACATTACATTAATGAAAAATTCTTCGATGATACAACTGACCAAAACCTCCTTCTATATATAGGAGTCCATGGGGCCACAATATAATCCTAGTGGGGCCATAATGTAATCATAGTCGATCTAAAAATAATAATTTAAAGGCACAATAATAATAATATGGGGGTTACATGGGTACAACAATAACAATAAGGGGGGTTACACTAACATAATAAGGTACTACACTATTAATATAGGGACTTAACAGTGACACCCTTAGAGCCAATATCTTACATAAGATACACACATAAATACTGATGGTAAACTCTTTAGAGTTGGTGAATTCACTTTTAATTCCTTTGCAATGCAACGATAATGTTATGAAATGATTAGACAATATTTCATGTGTAAATTGTAGTCCAACCAATATTAAGTTGGAAACTCATACTATAATACTTGAAATTTTATATAATAAAATTTAGGTGGTTGGAATTATTTTTATTTGCACTTGATATTATTTAGTCTGGTAATTCAAATATGTAACTTTTCATTATGAAGTCATATTTTTCATTTTTTTATTTGGTGTCTGAAGGAAAAAAATGGCACCTCTAGGGTTTGTGAAGGTCAGAGGGGTGCCATAACAAAGGTTTCTGGAGTTTTCGGCTGAGAGCTGCCAAGCGACACCAGGATGGTTTTTTCTTGTTGGTTTGAGATGGATGTAGAGCCACATAGAGAAGCTCAAAGATTAAAAACCCTCAGATCTGTTAAGAAATTGGAGGTAAGCAGTGGAAAAAAAAAACTGTCGGGATTGTAGTCCACTGTATCATAAAGTAGGGCTATGTTTTTACCATTGAATTGAGGGTTCCGACTCTATTTTTTCCAACAGACTTTACACTAGATATGTGGGCATATTCTGGGTTATGGAGATGCGTCTACTTGATACCTACTCTGGGCTCCTCTGGTATTAGATGGAGTGGAAAATGGTGATCATGCACACATATTTGGATTGTTTTTCTCACAACAACTCACTGGCTTGTCCTTAATCGATGTTGGCTTTCAACTGGTGCTCCAATTTTTGCATCTGGTACATGGTTTCCGACTGTAAAAGGTGTGCTCCCTGGCTGATGGGTCCTCACTTTCTCCTTGAATTTTCCATAGATTCACCAACAAAATCCACTCTTTTGGTTGGTCTTCCCTATTCTAGTTCTAAGGTAGGACGCCGCCAGTTGCCTCCATAGTTTTGGATTTGGTCGGGGGCACATTTTTGTGTCTACTCTGTTTATTATTTTTTTAATTTAGAGCTCTCGAGGGACAAGGTTTTTCAGCCATCCCCACATAGGCTCTATTTTTTTTTTTCCTTGACTCCAGCTCAGCCACCAAACCAACGTGAAATCACTCTCTTACAGAACTCTAGAAGTGGATCAAAATGGATACAACATGTTGGAGCCAGACTCTCTGAAACATGTATCCCCCTCCTATTTTCAAATTTTATTATGCCCCATGTGGGGAAAAATATTTTACTATGGGTAATCAACAAAAACAAAGTTTTTCTCCTGAAACATAACATTATGGCATATATGGGATACCCTGTTTAGTTGTAATCCATGTTTTGTGGCGGCAGATCGCTACAAGACAACTGGAAAATGGAGGACCATTCCATTGTCTCGGGGTCGACAATTATTGTCAATATGCGTCTAAGGGGGGGTGATGTGGAACAAGGTAAAACAAGAGTAGTAGGGGGTGAAAGGGGTAACACCTCATCGAAAAAATAACATACTAATAGTGGCCCCTATTACAACAACATTCTTCAGGGGGTAAAATCTGCTACAATACCACCAGAACTAGATGGAACCACCCCAAGGCCCTACATAGTAGAAAAAGATAGCCAAAGACCAGATTTGAATACAAAAATTCAATAAATAGAAGAACATTTCACTACATATGAATAAAAAGAGATAATATGTTGTTTTAATAGTTTTTGGCCTAAGTCAATCGAGCTCTTCCATTGGATTTTCACAAACTTCACAACCAACTGTGAAATTCATCTCTGCTCCAAAGGGTTTTTCATTATTAAATTTCAATCCTCAGAGGCCATAGATATTGTTATCCAGGAAGGACCATGGTTTCCAGGTTCGACAGGTCGTTTCATCACTCCATGGTTCCTATATTTTGATGCAAACACTATGGCGATTACTAGAATGCCCGTATGGGTTAGATTGCACAATCCCCCCCTTCACTTCTAGAATGACCACATCCTAGAAGGGTATTGGGAACATAATTGGGCGATACATAGAAACATATATTAATTGATTAGAGGAGAGAATATACACTTTTTCACACATATTTGTGGAAGTATATCTTAGCAAAGGATTACCGGAAAGCATACTAATGATTCGTAAATAGAAAAAACTAGATGCAACACCTAGATTATGAAAAAAATGCATTCATATGTATAATTTGTAGGTAGATGAGACACTTACAAAACATTTTCGCTGACACCAAGAAAGAAAGCAGGAAAAGGAAGAAGGTTGGGAAACAACCCAAAGGATGGAAATATCCCCCCCTAGGCCCGAGGATGATGCTGAAGAAGAAGAGGATGAGACCATTGGTGAGCCCTAGTATTGCAACAAGAACGTTGCAACTCCCAGGGGTTACTATACTTTACTTTACCAACCAGGGGTTTGTACAATCTTGGAGGTGAAAGTACTATATACACAATAGGTTCTTTCTACTCATGTCATCCTCTTCTGAGTCCTACAAAAGGTTGTTATTTCTAGGTCTTATGCATGAAGTGTCTCACACTTATAAATTTAGACCTAGGGATACAAATTATTCAAATCCATTACTCTATCAGCAATCAAAGAACTATTATACAACAATAAAGTACATCTAGCTACTATGAAATGAAATAAATCTACAAATTAAGCTATGGCAAGAAATGGAAGAAAACTAGGCATCTTTCATGAAGTAAATTGCTGAATTGAAATTGCATAAAGAATACTAACCTAATCACTCATTGCTAGGAAAAATGGATAAAAACACTTTTTCTACTTCATTTTTTAACTATCATTTTTTTACTCATGCATCTACTAATGACCTAACTATGCTTGTGAATGCATTATTTTGCAGCTAGAGGAGAAAGCGCTAAGGCGGTTTAGTAAGGGCTTGAACTCATGCGTGCAAGGTTGAAGGTGTATGGGTGTTTTTTGCAGGTCTGTATGAGGTGCATAATGGATTATAGGTTTAAGGAGAGGCCCATTGGTGCTGCTGCAACTGATGCTACAGGTTTCCTGTAGTGCTACAAGAAAGTCCTGAATTTCTACAGGAAATAGTCTCAGGGAAATCTGAGGCCAAAAATGGTGGAGAAAAGCATAGGGAAGGTGGAGTGAAGGTGTGTTTGGATGAGTGGAGGTTGGAAAAACCCTTGGCCATGTTCAGAACCTCTTGAGAAGCCTGTCTTGTAATTCTAGTGTTTTCTCATGGTGTGAAGGTGAAAAATCTGAAAACCTGGCTGATGGCGATTTGATGGAAAGACAACTGATTATAGGTGATAAATGAAGCTAAGGGTGTTGGTGAAGTCCTCATTTGATGTGCTACTTGAACCTAGAAGAAAACTACCTATTCATGCAACAAAAATTGAGAAATTCATAATGAAGAAAATGGAAAATATGAGTTGAATTTGGAAAGAAAACCTACTTCAACATTCAAACAGAAATCTAACTCAGCATTCTAGACATGTTTATGACACTACAACAACCTAACTCTTCTTTCCAATAAATCATGAACTAAAGAGATAATTTGGCCTGTGAAGAAGGTCTGCCCTCCTCAAGCTCTAATGAAAGAGATGAGGGAGGGATGACTCACACACAAATTTCAGAGTTTATCAAATATTCTACCAATCACTTAAGCAATCTTAACTAAAATAAAATACAAATGGAAGAAAAATAAAAATAGTGAATTGAAATGTAAGAAAACTAGCTAAAAACTCATAAAGAAAACTAGCTACAATGACATAAAAATAAACATGAATACACAAGAGATACTAAGGCCAATGGATTGGGCCCTAACCTACAAGCCTAGCCCTATGAAACTAACTTAGTGAAGCACAATCTGAATACTCATTTTATTGTAGAAAGTAGTCTCATAACATAATCATAAAAGTCTCAAAACCTATTACAAGAGCTAAGAGTCTCTTAGCTTCCTTCAAATTTCGAATCATAATGATCTCCTTCTCAACCCTATTTAACCTAGAGGGTAGCTACAAACAACTCCCTAAAAAGTAGGTGATGTTTCCACTTTGACTGCAAGATAAGTTGAGCTTTGGTGCACTTGATCTCCCACTTGCTTGGTTGGATTTAATTTTGAGGTATTGGAGGGAATATCGAGGATACCTTAGTTGCCTTTGGGAGTTAAGGAGGTGGGAAATCACCCAGGAATATCTCCTTGTTGTCTACTTTGAGCTTTAATGGAAAAACATTCATCAAAAGTGAAATTTCCTTGTGATTATCCTTCATTTAACTCATGTTAGACATTTGAAGTATGGAAATCCTTAATCACCATCTACACTAGAAACATAAGATCATAATATAATTTAAATGTGAGAAAGAGAGACTTAATAAGGCTAAAAGGTGACAATTAACCCCTCCAATTATACCTAATGATGGGGCTCATCATCACCCCCCTACCAAATGGTTTATCATCCTTTGAGAAACTTAGTCTTCCTTCTACATTTCTTTCAAAGCTTTAATGGACCCTCTGACTTCCAAAGGAAGAAGTGTGGGAGTCCCCTCAAGAGGGTAAACTAATCATTCTTTTATAGTTCCTCCCATTCTCTATTATTCTCATCTTGGTATTTTCCATCACTCAGTCATCGCGGCAAAGGTGGACTGAGTTTCAAAGAAGGCCACTGAATCTTCCTGGTCTGCATAACTGTCTTGTATAGTGGTTCTCTTTCTAGGGAACATATCAATCTCTCTAGTGTGTGGTATTCTATATGTTGGGAAAAATAATGAGAGGGGGGGTGAATCAGTATTTAAGGCTGAACAATTTTTCTTTCTTTTCTCTTAAAACCATATGTTACAGTACTGCATCCAACATTTATGTTCAGATATCTTATTATTTCTTTACTTAGAGCATTGCATCAGATAAGCATTAAGCATGAATAGAAATAATAGAAAAAACCATCAAACATGAACTACACATATGGACACCAGGATTTAAGGTGGAAACCCAATTCGAGAGAAAACCACCGCTGCTGTAATCTCAGTCTTCAATATTTTATTATAGATAAAAATTCTTACAATAAATTCTAGTGCAGACTTATACCAGCATGCAGGCACCCACCTGTGGAAGGCTATAACCTTCTCTCGTTTACCAGGAGCTTCAACCCCCTGAACATAACACCAGTTTCTACTGGCAGGAAACTTCTACTTCCAAAATGAAGGCTTCAACCCTCAGACTCACTGCAGACCACTTTTCATCAATTTTCACACTGGATCAAATAGTTTCAACGCAACCCTTTGTTCAATTATCAACAAACATATTTTTCCCAATTCTTCATAACAGAACAGTGAGACCACTGTAACCTAAACATCATAAGTGATCCAGACTTCAGAGAATATATGCATTCAACATCCCATGTATCCTTCTGTGTATATTAATCTTCAAAAACTCCAACCAGATCCATATGTGTTCTTCAGCAGACATGCGTTAGCTCTTCATCGTTACTTTTGTTGAATAATCTCAAGACTCATCACCTTTAGATCAATATCTCGATGGCTATCATGGACTTAGAATCATCAATTAAGCACATTGTCTGTCCAAACAGATATTCCTTAGAGGAATTCCTTCTTTTTCAACCTCCACACCGTCGCAAATAGAATAATGATCTTTTTCCTTTTTATAGTTCTTGCCTTTATTAAAACCATGAGTCAAAAACCATTTCAACCGCTAATGGTATTCCTTTGACAATATTTCCAATAGTTTGGCCCCCGGGGTTTTTATTTCTTATTAGTTTATTTATCAATTGATAAAAAAATATATTTATAGCGTTTTAACCCCTTATGTATAACCCTTCGGATTTTATAAATAATATCCAACGCTTGCAAATAGTTTAAAAATCAATAAAATTTTGACCCCTAGCCCACAAATAGGAGACCAATCAAATTTCACTGTGTATGTCATCATTATGTCACTGCGGGGGCTCTTGCGGTACGGATGAAAATTTTTGGCTGGTGCCCCCACACTTAATCTCCACCGTTGATCTAAATTTAGCGCTTGATTTCCTGGTCAGCTGCGGAGGAACTTGTCTCGATATCTGGTGTGCTAGTTGTGCCCCCGCACTCAATCTCTACCATTCATCTCGATATCTGGTGCGCTAGTTATGTCCGCGAGTATGGGCCTCCATCGTTAACTGTCGTCTCCAATCGATGGCTGTTATCGCACCGCGCGTGCCTCATTTTATCAGAGGGATATCGCTTGGGCAACTTGTACGAGCAATAACGCACGATGGTGCATCGTACTTGTGTTATTCTTCGCACTTCTTGCTTAATCTTCGGGCAAGTCTGACGCGCGATTACCGTTCGATGGCCTCTTTTCAGATCGACGGCGCAAAAGCAATATCACTGGCCGTCCTGGGTCGATTGTTAACGCACGATGGACGATCATTATCGTGCGCTTGGCGGTTTTTCAGGGACGCGTGTCAACACCTGTATGGAATTTCTCCCCATCCAGGAAATACCACGTATCGTCGAAAGGTGGTGCGATGAAACCCACGGTTTCGCTGCAAACCGCCGTCACTGTTCCTCTTGATCACGGTTCCGTCTCAGCACATGGTTCCGTCAACCTTATTATTTAAACGATTAAAAACTTTGCTTCAATGTTCCTTTATATATTCGATTTATTCATACTCCAGGTTCTATTACACAGTCAATGCCAAGACACGTAGACTAATCAATACCACTTCATCTTTAGACCTTCTATACTTACACAGAGGCAGAGGCGTATAACTGCGAGCATTCAGGGGTTAATTTATTCAAAAAATAGTCACCGAGGTTCATATCATATATTCAACGAATATATATATAACTCCACTGTCGATCGTATTAACATTGGTTCCTCGAACAACTTACAGAACCAGAGCACCATTAATCCCATCCATTATGCAGATTCACTTCACTGTGCCATGACTGAAGTACATACAGTAGTTATATAAATTAACACAGGGACGGAGTACATAACTGTAGAGTCAAACATTCTCACGCATGCACAGGGACAGAGTATCACCAGAACTCAATCATACACAGGATTTCCTTTATCTTCCAACAGGATGCATACATATTCCATCTTCTATTCTGCTATAACCTCTTTGTCCTTGTTTCCTTGACTGATACTACAGCTCTGTAGCTCAAACTGTAGATGCATTCTTTCTGTTCTTCTCTGCTACATTTAGATGACAATTCCTTTTCCATATCCTTTGCCATCAATGACAATATTTCCAACAATCTCCCCCTTTGGCATTGATGGCAATATTCTGCCACTGATTGTCTTATATAAGCCCTCTGTTGCTTTTCCTCCCCCTTTGACATCAATGGAAAAGGGTGGTCATTGCCATGCTCCCCCTGAGATCATGCTGCATCTGCATAAAATAGCAAGATGACTTATGAATGCTAAAAACGCATCCTTTTCATATGACCAATGCTCCCCCTTAGCCTATGCATTCAGAGATGCCCAACAACACCTCACAACCAATTTAGTATTTTGTAATTAATTAGACCTGATCCTCTGCATGGCAGAGATTCCTCCCAGTTTCTGTTTGAGATATTCGAACGCTTCCCTGGGTAGAGGTTTGGTAAATATATCAGAAACTTGTTCTTTGGAGGAAACATATTCTAATTTCACCTTTTGCTCAAGCACATGTTCTCGTAAGAAGTGATATTTGATGGGAATGTGCTTGGTCTTGGAATGCATAACAAGATTCTTTGAGATACTAATGTCACTTGTATTATCACACATAATGGAGATAGGGGGTGAACATTTGATTTTAAAATCTTGTAGGGTTTGCATCATCCAAAGAAGTTGAGTGCAACATGATGCTGCAACCACATATTCTTTTTCTGCTGTAGATAAGGAAATGGAGCTTTGCTTCTTGCTGAACCAAGATACTAACCGGGGCCCCATATAGAATGCACCACCACTAGTGATTTTCCGATCATCAAGACTTCCAGCCCAATCTACATCAGTGTATGCATGAAGAGTAAGATCAGCATTCTCAGGATACCATAGTCCAAAATCTTGAGTTCCTTGTAGATATTTGAATATTCTTTTCACATCCTGAAGGTGAGACACTCTTGGATTGGCTTGAAATCGTCCAACAATCCCAACTGCATGGATAATGTCTGGTCTTGTCCAGTGAGATAAAGTAGACTTCCTATCATAGATCTATATTCTAGTTGATTTACCGTGGGAGAATCATCATTAGAACTGAGATTACATCCAGTTATCATTGGTGTACTTACAGGTTTGCAATCTTCCATGCCATACTTCTTTAGGATTTGCTTAAGGTATTTTTCTTGTGATAAGAAAATGCCATCTGTTACTTGTTGCACTTGCAATCCAAGAAATAATGTTACTTCCCCAAGTAAAGACATTTCAAATTCTTGCTGCATATCAAAAGCAAATTTCTGACTCATAGATTCTTCATTACTTCCAAAAATGATATCATCAACATATACAACCACAATTAATAGTTTGTCATTTTCATTTTTTGTGTATAAGTTGCTATCAGCAGATCCTTTTGAGAATCCTTGTTGATGGAGATATTTTTCAAGACGATAGTACCATGCCCTTGGAACTTGCTTGAGACCATATAGAGCTTTCTTAAGTCTACAAACAAGTTTTTCATCATTTTCCAAAATGAACCCTTTTGGTTGTTCTATATAAACTTCTTCTTCTAGATCACCATTGAGAAAAGCAGATTTAACATCCATTTGATAAGCTTTGATTTGTTGGAAACTTAAAAAAAGCAAGAAACATTCTTATGGCTTCAAGTCTGGCTACAAGAACAAAGGTTTCTTCAAATTCTATACCTTCTTGTTGAGCATACCCTTTGCAAACCAGTCTAGCTTTATTTATTATAACATCCCCATTCTCATTTAACTTGTTTTTGAATATCCATTTAGTTCCAATGAAATTTTTGTCATGAGGTCTTGGTACTAGTTCCCAAGTGTGATTCTTTTCAATTTGATCAAGCTCTTCATTCATGGCTTGAATCCAACATTCATCTTTGCTAGCTTGATTAACACTGTGAGGTTCAATAGTGGAAAGAAATTCCTGATTGCTAGAAGAT
Source organism: Pinus albicaulis (assembly GCA_034641835.2). Lineage (NCBI taxonomy): Eukaryota > Viridiplantae > Streptophyta > Pinopsida > Pinales > Pinaceae > Pinus > Pinus albicaulis. The sequence continues at coordinate 34,053 of JAXQQM020086930.1, read as the reverse complement.
CCCAGAAGAGTCCTTCTTGTCTGTACACCTGATTCCTTTTCTCCCAGGATTTGAGATTCTGGATGATTCTTTTGAACATATCTAGATGGAGCCTTTTCAGACAAATCATCTTTGGGTTCTTCACTGGGTTCACTGTTTGTATCATTACCATTTGATGTAGAAGGATATGTGTCAACATAATCTTCATCTGTTGTTTTCTTTTCTTCTTTTGGAGCTGCAGAAAACTCATCAATAACAACATCAACACATTCAACAATATTTCGAAGTCTTTTATTGTAACATTTATAAGCTCTACTCATAGAGGAGTATCCAAGAAATCTTCCTTCATCTGCTCTGGGTTCAAATTTGCCAAGTTTTTCATCATTATTCTTGATAAAGCATTTGCTCCCAAAAATTCTAAAATGCTTTATAGTGGGAGGATTACCATACCAGAGTTCATATGGAGTTGTATCACTATTTACATGAACATGTGCTTTGTTGAGAATGTTTTCTGCTGTATGTGCTGCTTCTCCACAAAATGTGTCATGTGTTCCGGAATCATAAAGCATAGCTCTAGCCATTTGTTGAACTTTTTTGTTCATTCTTTCTGCAACACCATTCTGTTGTGGAGTGCCAGCTACAGAAAACTGTCTTTTTATGCCATGTTGTTCACAAAACTCAAGGAATTCATTGGATGTATATTCTCCTCCTTGATCAGATCTGAGACACTTGATTTTTAGATCTAATTCATTCTCAACTAGTGCTTTGAAGATCTAAAATTTCTCAAATGCTTCATCTTTGTGTTTAAGCAGCCCAATCCAACACATTCTAGAAAAGTCATCAATGAATAAGATATAGTATTCTTCACCATGTGGTGACTTTTTCCTCATAGGTCCACATATGTCAGTATGAATGATTTCAAGAGGCTTACTTGATGATCCTTCCTTGGCATTAAATTGTACTATGGTTTGCTTGCTGAATTGGCAAGATTTGCATATGATATTTTCAGGTAGAGTAATATTGGGAAGATCACGAACAACTTTAAGTTTTCTTGATTTGCTGATTTGAGAAAAGCTCAGATGCCCCAACCTTCTATGCCATAGCCAATTTTCTGAAGATTTACTCAAATAACATTGTTCTTTGCAGTTCTTCAATATATATTCGTTGTTTGGAGTTCTTTTCCCTTTTATAATTGCTTTACCTGTATCAAGATCACGTACCACACATTCTTTTGAACTAAAGACAACTTCAGTTCCTTGATCACACATTTGACTTACACTTAACAAGTTATGCTTTAATCCATCCACATACATGACTTCATTAGCTTTCACATTTTCTTTTAGAAAAATAGACCCTTTTCCTTTAATGACCGTAGGAGTATCATTTCCAAATGTAACATTCTTTTCCTTTTCTAGAGCACTATATGCAAGAAGTTTGTCTTTATCACCTGTCATGTGTCTTGAGCATCCACTATCAATGTACCATTGTTTTCTTCATCTTCTGCAAATAACGCTATGCCATAATTTTCAACCTGTAATTCCTTCTTTTTCCATACTTTGAAGCTTGAAGGAACATGTTCTTTTAGCTGAACTTTGCTCCTGCATTTAGATTCTTGATGGCCAAATTTATTGCAGTAAGCACATTAAAATTCATTTTGAAGAGGAGAAAATTTGTTATAAGTATTCTTATTTGTTTCAATATCAATCATTTTATTCATTACTTCTCTTGTCATGATGGTTTTATATGCAACACATTGAACAACTTTATGACCAAAATTGTGACATGAGAAGCATTGTCCATTGAGGAAGAAATTTCTGCGATCATAAAATCTTCTATATGAATTTACTTGTTGACTGGTGTTTCCATGAAAGACATTCCTGTTAGTGTTATTTTAATTGAGATGATCATGCTTTACTTGTAAAGATTCTTTATTTCCTTGCTGAGTGGCAGCATATTGTAAACCAGTTGTAACTGCTTTTAGATAATTTGGTGCTGAAAGCTGAGAAGATTCTCCGGTACATCCAAGACTTGTCTTTATAAGGGGAGAACGTTGTACCTTGATAATTTCATCTAAGGTTTCAGATCCTTTAGCAAATCTAAGATTTAGAGTCTTTACTTTCTCAAGTTATTTTCTTAGACTTACTACTTCACACTCTAATTTCTCATTGTGTTTCTCCTTTTCTTCAAGCTGATTTTTCAGAGTTTCTATGATTATTTTACTCTCTTCTAGGAAGATTTTGAGTTTATTGTTTTCATCAAAAAAATCACTATCTTCTAGAGCATCCACAAAAGTATCCTTTTCTTCTCTAGATTCTTTTTCAAATGCCATGAGAAGTCTAAGATCTTGTTCACATTCTTCCTCACTATCAGATAACCCATCACTATCTTCATGAGTATAGAAACTCTTTTTAGAGCTAAAATGATTCTTATTCCTTTTTGCTACTTCCTTCCCCTTTTTATGTGTTTCTTTATAAGGACACTTAGCAGCATAATGACCAACTCTTCTACAATCAAAACATTTGAAAGGAAGCTTACCTCTGAACCGTCCTGTGCCAAGTTGAAGTTTCTTTATGAAGTTTATCTCATCTTCTTCTGAGATATATCCTGATCCTTCTGTTATTTGTACTTCCTTCCCTTTTGTAGAAGTTCTAAATACTGCTTCTTTGACTTCATATGGTCCTCCTCTTCTAATTTCATATGCAGTTAGTATGCCATGAAATTGTACCACAGTAAGATTTTGAAGATCTTGCTTTTCTTCAAGAGCTGAAACTTTTGACTCAAATTTTGCTGTTAGAGATCTTAAAATTTTCTCAACCAAAGTGGATTCGGTAATTGTTTCTCCCAGATTTCTCATGCGATTTACAATATCATCAAGACGTAGAAATAAATTTGCAATGCCTTCTTCATCAAGCATTTTTAGATTCTCATATTGAATTCTAAGAGTTTGAAGTTTAGCACCTTTTACCTTTGCATCACCTTCATAGCTTAGAATGATTTTGTCCCATATTGCCTTTTTTGTATTCAGCTGCATGACTTTGACAAATTCTGATTCAGTTAGACTTCCCAATAGAGCATTGACTTCCTTTGCATTTTTTTCATAATTCTTTCTTTCCGTTGGATCTGTTGGTACTGAGGCTGGATATTGATATCCTCCTTCAACAATAGCCCATACATCTGCTCCCAGAGACTGAAGATAGGATCTCATCCTTGTTTTCCAAAATATTAAGTTGTTTCCGTTGAAGAGTGGAGGCCTGATGGATGATGTTCCATCTTTATTGCTCATCTTAACTGATCTTCCTTCTAGCAGCTAAGCTTTTTCAGAAGGACCTGCTCTGAAACCAATTGTTGGGAAAAATACTGAGAGGGGGGGTGAATCAGTATTTAAGGCTGAACAAATTTTCTTTCTTTTCTCTTAAAACCATATGTTACAGTACTGCATCCAACATGTATGTTCAGATATCTTATTATGTATTTACTTAGAGCATTGCATCAGATAAGCACTAAGGATGAACAGAAATAATAGAACAAACCATCAAACATGAACTACACGTATGGACACCAGGATTTAAGGTGGAAACCCAATTCAGGAGAAAACCACCGCTGCTGTAATCTCAGTATTCAATATTTTATTACAGAGAAAACTTCTTACAATATATGCTGGTGCAGACTTATACCAGCACGCAGGCACCCACCTGCGGAAGGCTATAACCTTCTCTCGTTTACCAAGAGCTTCAACCCCCTAAACATAACACCATTTTCTACTGGTAGAAAACTTCTACTTCCAAACTGAAGGCTTCAACCCTCAGACTCACTGCAGACCACTTTTCATCAATTTTCACACTGGATCAAACAGTTTCAACACAACCCTTCGTTCAATTATCAACAAACATATTTTGCCCAATTCTTCATAACAGAACAGTGAGACCACTGTAACCTAAACATCATAAGTGATCCAGAATTCAGAGAATATATGCATTCAACATCCCGTGTATCCTTCTGTGTATATTAATCTTCATAAACTCCAACCGGATCCATATGTGTTCTTCAGTAAACATGTGTTAGCTCTTCATCGTTTCTTTTGTTGAATAATCTCAAGACTCATCACCTTTAGATCAATATCTAGATGGGTATCATGGACTCAGAATCATCAATTAAGCACGTCGTCTGTCCAAACAGATATTCCTTAGAGGAATTCCTTCTTTTTCAACCTCCACACCGTCACGAATCGAATAATGATCTTTTTCCTTTATATAGTTCTTTCCTTTATTAAAACCATGAGTCAAAAACCATTTCAACTGCTAATGGTATTCCTTTGACAATATTTCCAATAGATTGGCCCTCAGGGTTTTTATTTCTTATTAATTTATTTATCAATTGATAAACAAATATATTTACAACGTTTTAACCCCTTATGTATAACCCTTTGGATTTTATAAATAATATCCAATGCTTGAAAATAGTTTAAAAATCAATAAAATTTTGACCCCTGGCCCACAAATAGGCGACGAATCAAATTTCGCTGCGTATGTCATCATTACGTCACTGCGGGGGCTCTTGCGGTACAGATGAAAATTTTTGGCTGGTGCCCCCGCACTTAATCTCCACTGTTGATCTAAGGTCAACGCTTGATTTCCTGGTCAGCTGCGAAGGCACTTGTCTCGATATCTGGTGTGCTAGTTGAGCCCCTGCACTCAATCTCCGCCATTCATCTCGATATCTGGTGCGCTAGTTATGTCCGCAGGTATGGTCCCCCATCATTAACTGTTGTCTCCAATTGACGACTGTTATCGCACAGCGCACGGCTCATTTGATCGGATGGATATCTCTTGGGCAACTTGTACGAGCAATAATGCGTGATGGCACATCATACTTGTGTTATTCTTCGTGCTTCTTGGTTAATCTCCGGGCAAGTCCGACGCGCGATTACCATTTGATGGCGTCTTTTCAGATCGATGGCGCAAAAGCAATATCGCTGGCCATCCTGGGTCGATTGTTAACGCGCGATGGACGCGTGTCAATACCTGTATGGAATCACTCCCCATCCAGGAAATACCGCGTATCGTCGAAAGGTGGTGCGATGAAACCCACGGTTTCGCTCCAAACCGCCGTCACTGTTCCTCTTGATCACGGTTCCTCCTTAGCACATGGTTCTGTCAGCCTTATTATTTAAACGATTAAAAACTCTGCTTTAATGTTCCTTTATATATTCGATTCATTCATACTCCAGGTTCTATCACACAATCAACGCCGAGACACGTAGACTAATCAATACCACTGCATCTTTAGACCTTCCATACTTACACAGAGGTAGAGGCGTATAACTGCGAGCATTCAGGGGTTAATTTATTCAAAAACTAGTCACCGAGGTTCATATCATATATTCAATGAATATATATATATCTCCACTATCGATAGTATTAACATTGGTTCCTCGAACAACTTACAGAACCAGAGCACCATTAATCCCATCCATTATGCATATTCACTTCACTGTGCCGTGAATGAAGTACATACAGTAGTTATATAAATTAACACAGGGACGGAGTACATAACTGTAGAGTCAAACATTCTCATGCATGCATAGGGACAGAGTATCACCAGAACTCAATTATACATGGGATTTCCTTTATCTTCCAACAGGATGCATACATATTCCATCTTCAATTCTGCTATAACCTCTTTGTCCTTGTTTCCTTGACTGATACTGCAGCTCTGTAGCTCAAACTGTAGATGCATTCTTTCTGTTCTTCTCTGCTACATTTAGATGACAATTCCTTTGCGATATCCTTTGCCATCAATGACAATATTTCCAACAGCATATTTCTAAGACTGTGAGGGAGGCTATTCCATCTCCTTTGACTATCAGTTATGCATTAATCTCCCAATAACCTAGAAACATCATCAAAGTGAGCCATGGCTTGAGCTTGTGTGTTGAGGTAATTTTCTGTAAATTCAAAATCCTTTTATATATTGAGATGGTTGTTGACGACTCCCCTAGGGTTGAATAGTTATGCCCTAATATGTACAGGTTCCCTTCTTTCTCTCCTCATGACCCTTCTTACTTCTTGTGCTCTATTTTCCTAATTAACCATCTAAGATGTTAATGCCATTAACTACATGTCTCCCATTCTAGGATTAGGGTCCATAATGTTCAAGCCTGTCAACATAAGATTGTGTATGTATAATTATGTCATTTTTTCCTTGTATTCCATACTTGAGTGGTTGCAAAAGTCAATGCAAATTTGAAAAGGTAAGGACACATGAGAGGCTAGTCTTTTGATTTGAAATAGGTGCCACTGCTCCTTGAGGTAGAATGCATAGGAATATGATAGGTATTTATGTTGGATGGCTTCCATGCACAAATCTTCCATGGTGGCCATTTTTTTGTATTTTTGCTAAAGCTACTCCTACAATCTTGAATTCTTTGTTTGGGACTTTTGAAGCTTCTCTTTCAGCATGGATTCTCTGAGCCTAGCATCAGAAAAATCCTTTCCCAACTCAGTCACTTTTTCCTCCATGACCCTTATGTCATGCACACCTTTTGTTGCAGCAATGTTCATCCAATGATGAGTGTGTGCCCTCTCCTTTTCCAACTGATAGAATAGAGGTATTGTAAACTTTTGAGGAATCAATCTACCCACTTCAATAAATGTATAGTAGGATATTATATTTGAATGAGGGCTAGGGTGTGACACTAATGATTCATATTTGATGTTAGGTTTTGCTGAAGTGGGCTCCTCCTTGTCATCTTTCGCTTCCCCCCCATTTTCATCTTGCTCTTCCTCTTATGCCTTTTTCTCAAATTCGCAGGCCTCCTGCCTATTTATGGTTTTCTTTTCTCCCTCATCGAAGGTATTTTTCTCTGATTTTGGGTCCATTGGAGTGTCCTATAGAAAATACATATTTTCCTATTGAAAACCTTGTTTTTCCTGCTGAAGACACTGTCTTTATTATTTTTCCATTTTTCCAATATTTTGAGGTTCTATGGGGGTTGTTAGGAGTGTATTAGATGCCAACCTTGTTGATTGTCTTCTTATGTAGGTCATAGGGGTCCTCACAAGTGAGGTGACCTCATGAACCTTTCCTTCTTCTATCCTTATTTCATCATATTTCTTAGGTCACTCATTAATGGAAATAGGGCTTTTGGTTGGAGTCTGTGGTTTCCCTTTCCTCACCCTTTGACTCTTCCTAGTCCTGAAATACATGGGTGTTTTCCTCTTCCTCTTTGTTTTCACTGGTGTGCTCAAAGTGGCTAGGGTAGCAGCTACTTCCTCACATGTTGTGTCTGGTGACATGATGGTGTATTGAGGGGAGGTATCACCACCTACCATAGGGCCCAAAATTTCCTTCCCTTCTATCTTTTATTCCTTCTTCCCCTCAGACTTTTATTTCTTTGTTTTTAATGTCTCTGTGTTTTTTGTTTAAACATCCAGTTCTTATTTTTCTTCCTCATCTTCAGCCTCTTGTTCTTCTTCTTCTACCTCCTCTTCTTCTTCTTCTACCTCCATCTCTCTAATAATAGAGGCAGAGGATTGTCATTTTTGGGTGGCTATGAAGGCTTCCTTGTCCACATCTATGAAGGAGGACCAATCTACAAGGAGGTTTAATCTTCTCAGAGCATCATTCACTATCAGTTTTATAAGGCCATGATGACAAAACTGTTGGTATTTCCTTTCCCTCACCTTTTTTCTCATGTATGTTATTGAGTTCAAGAGGAAATGAGGGATGCTCAATCTATATTCTAGAGGGAGTTCTCCTTGAAACCTAAGTTTATTCAACAACCTGAAATGGTACCCATATACCACACAAAGTCTGCCTTCACAGGAAATGAATTTCATGATATGGAAGGCTACTTCATCCCAGGGGTATGGAAGGTTTTTTATCCTCACTCCATTATTTCCCTCAATGTATTATTCTCCTCACATAAAGAGGCTTTTCTTGGTTTTAGTGCTTGGCATCCTTTCTTTAACTCACTTAACTCCTAAGGGAAAAGTGGTGACTCTTTTGATTAGTTCAAGAGAAAATTTGATGTCTAGGCCCCTAACCAGAGTGGTGTCTCTCTCCTCTGAGTGTGATTGAAGATACACTATAAACTCTCAAGCTATATCCTCATAAAAACCTTTCAGAAGCTCGAAGAAACCTAGCCATTGGTGGTTTCTGAAAATTTCCATTACTTGAGGATGTTGCCTTATTATTTTAATATTATTGGGCTACCTTCTGTTAAACCCCCCTCCCATTTGTATGGATGTGATAGGAAGGTGATAATATGTTTGAGAGTTATGTGAATAGGTCTTGGAGATTATGGTATTAAAGAAATGAAATTGTTTTTACCCTTTTAATTGCCAAATTATAACTGATTGTGTGTAAATTTCATGGAGAAATTTCAATTCTCAAGGGTTGCTACCACTTACCTTTGTCCTATGTTGTTTTTTATTGGGAGATGGTGGCCTTAGGAAGTAATTTCAACAATAGTTGGCTATGTTTTTCCCTTTGTATCCTTGTTGATGTTCATGTGCAGTTTCTTGTAGAAATTCACTATTTCCTGTAGCATGATGGTGCATGCAAGCTTAGACTTTTATGCTTCTCTCCCTGATGGCTTGTTTGTCTTATTTTCTCCCACTGCTCTCAAAATTCTCAGTGATGTCAGTATTATGAGGCAGAACTCACCTTTATGGTATTTTTTAACTAAATTTCGGGTGGGGTGCTGACTCGTACTTAACACAAGTTTTCCTATTTGATACCATTGGTCCCACTCTGGTTAATGATTGCACAGGCTCGTAATCACTTCCTCGTACTTGTTCACTTCCTGTTGACTCGATTTGACTTTCCCAGGTGTCATGTACCTTTTTATTTTCATTTATTTTAGCTTTACGAAGGTGGCCAAGTCACCTCGCCACCTTTTTTTTCCTTTTCACTCTCCAAACCTCGACATTAAACTATTTTGGTCATTATGAGTGCTTAGAAAGAGGTGAAGGGCTAGGTGAAGGGCCATACTTGAGCCTACCTAATGCTAGTGTGTTGAAGAATGAGCTCATGCAAGAAGCTAGAGCTTGTGGTTGTAGTCATTATAATCCTCTTGATATTTTTATTTTTTTGTTTATTTTTTGTGTGAGCAGTTTTTTTTCTGAGTGTGTGACTTGTTTTCTGAGTGAGTTGCATAACCTTTTATTTCTCTTATTCTACTTGTAGGTGTTGTATGGAGGACTTTAGGTGCCTTGGATGGTGTTATGGTTGTACTAGATTCTATTGGTGGTCTTTTGAAGCCATCTTCATCAATTAATCTTCATCTTTGGTCCTTGCTATGCCATACACATAATTGCTACAGGAAACATTCCAATTTCCTGTAGCATATTTATTTTTTCTTCATGGGACTTCAGCTTGCTTAGAAATGAAGGAAAATTGTTTATGGATGTTATGAATGGATTCATGGAATGATTGGAGTGGTGGTTAGGTAAGGGGAGAGGTATCATGCCAAGTTACAGATGATCTAGCTGCTAATGGCGCAACATATGGTTTAGAGAGTGCATCCTTGTGCATGGAGTGAAATGAGGCTTTAGAAGTGGTAGGTATAGGAAAAAAAAAAATTATCATGCTCTCCTTGAATTTTAGAAATATTTGAGAGAGCTCCTTTCTCCATAAATAAGTTTCCTGTTTCATTTACAGGATTTTCTTGTAGTGCTATAGAAACAGTGTAGCTACTTGAATTTCCTGTAGAAATTACAGTCAGGGGAAAAAATGGATTTTTATGCATATTTAAGGGGTGAAATGAATGAATGGGTGCATGTAGGAGTGCTTCATGGAGTGTGTAAGTAGAGAAGAGAGAGAATTGAGGAAAAACTTCTCCTATAGATCCAAAAACTATCTTCGATCAATAACTTGCAAAACATAAAACAAAAACGAGTGCATAGGCATTTTCTTTCTCTTTTTTTTTTTTTATCTTTTTTCTAAGGAAAGTGGGCTACCTCCATGGAGGTTTTCAACCCACAGGTCCGACTTAGGTGCTTCAGAGAGGTTTTCACCCAAGGATATTCTATTTTTTGTTTTTGTTTTTTTGTTTTTTCTTTTTCACTCCAAGATTTCCTCATGGAGGTTTTCAGCCCTGGAGTTGGCCTTGGGCACCTCAGACAATTTTTCACCCATGTCTCTTTATTTTTTCATTTTTATTTTTTTCCTAGGAGGGGGAGGTGTTGGAAATTATTGAGTTTCCCATGACATACACCTCCCTATTTATGGAATTTATAAATTCAGTGCTATACAAGGGCTTTTTGTAACCCTTAAGCTATAACCTTTGACAAGTAGGGGAATCCCCTCCTCATCTATGGTTTTGATATGAATTGCACCATTATCATAACATTTTTCCACTTTGTAAGGTCTCAGGCATCTTGTCATCAATTTTCCTTTTAAATCATTGAATCTTGAGTCATACAACAATGCCCAATCTCCTTCTTGAAAGGCCTTCTCCTTAGTGTGCTTGTCATGCTAGCCCTTCCTTTTTAGTTTAATCGCTTATGTGTGAAGGGGTTCTTTCACCCTGAACTCATCCAATCCATTTACTTGCATCAAACTTTTGTTTTGGGCCTTTCACTTATCCGGGTATAGCTCAACTACCATCCTTAAGGTGTTGAACTCAAATTCAATGGAAAGAAGACCATTCTTCCCATAGACGAAGTCATAAGGAGTGAACCCTGTTGTTGTTTTCCAAGTAGTGTTGTAGGCCCAAGTAGCTTCCAGCAATATTTCTTCGCAATATTTTATATTTTTGCTCAAAACCTTGGTGAGGATATTCTCCAAGGCTCTGTTGGTCACTTCCACTTGGCCATTTTCTTGAGGCTAGTAGGCAGTCGAAGTCTTAGGCTTTATCTTGTGCCTCCTCAGAATATTCTCAATGAGATGAGATGTGAATTGTTCCCCCTAATTAGTGACTACCTCTCTGGGGTATCTAAATTTGTAGAACAAATTCTCTCTCAGAAATTTTGCTACCTTCTCCTTGGTTGCTACCTTTACAGCTTTTGTTTCAGCCCACTTTGTCAGGTAGTCAGTGCAGACCATGATATACTTTTTCTTTCCAGATGGTGGATCAATGGGTCCAATGAAGTCCATGCCCTACTTGTTAAATGGTGCTAGGGCCACTTGAGGGTCCAAAGGAATCTCATTCCTCTATGTAGGTTTTCCCATCCTTTGGCACTAATCATACCTTCTAGTGTATATTATGACATCCTGGTAAAGGGGAGGCTAATAGTAGCTTGCCTACAAAGCTTTGAAGGTTGTCCTTTTTGCAGAAAAGTGGCCTCCACAAGGGCCATCATGAAATGCAAAGAGGCAATCAAAAAATTTTTCCTCCCTCGCACATCTCCTGAGAATTTTTCTAGGGCCTAGCTTGAAGATATTTCCCACAATCCATGTGAAATGGGCCCTTTTTCCAATGATATTTCTCTTCTCCTTGGATGAGAGTTTAGGAGGGAAATTTTTAGCAACCAAGTAGTTAGATATGTCAACAAACCATGGAGAGAGTTCTGAGATAGCAAAGAGGTGTTCATTCGGGAGTTGGTCACCCACCATTCCTTCTTCATCTACATATAGAGCTAACTAGGATAAAAAAATATTCAACAACATTCTCCATTCCAAGTTTATCAACAATGGTTAAGTAAAATTGTTGTAATAGTAAAAAACAACTAATTATTCTAGCATTAACATCTGTTTTTTCATTAAATATTTGATGGTTGCATGGTCAGTGTGTACAAAGGTCTGATAACTAGTGATATAATGTCTAAATTTGTTTAAAGAATGGACAATGGCTAGCATTTCATTCTCTGTGACAATATAATTGAGTTTTCCCTTGGACAATTTCTTACTAATGAAATAGATTGCATAAGTTAATTTGTCTTCTAACTACACCAAGGCTTCCCCCACAGCTTTTTCTAATGCATATGTGTGGATGTGGAAAGGAAAAGACCACTTTGGACCTTGGATAATGGGGGAAGTAGTTAACATTCCCTTAATGAGCTCAAAATATTCTTGACAGAGACTATACCAAGTAAACTCAGAGTCTTTGACGAACAAACCAAATAGTGGTGAAGTGAACTTGATGAAATATTTGATAAAAATTCTATATTAGCTAACTAAACCTAAGAAACTCCTGACATATCTCTACTTTTGAGGAGTAGGTACCATTTTGATGATGGTTATTTTATTTGGGCCCACCTATTTTCCTACTTGGGAGATTGAGTGTCCCAATACTACTCCTACTCTTTTCAAGAATTCACACTTTTTTGGGCTCATGGAGAGATGCATATCAATGCATCTTCTTAGAAATTTTCCAAAATTGGAGAGAGCTTCTTGGAAGTCATCCCCATAGGGTGTGAAATCATCCATGCAGATTTAAACCGAGTCATGGACTAGCTTAGATAAAATGCTTAATACAACTCTTTCAAAGGTAGTTGGGGCATTTCACTACCCAAAGGGTAGGAATCTATAACTGAACGTAACCGAATGACATGTGAAAGTAGTCCTGTCCTAGTATTTAGGGCTAATTTGGATCTAGTTATACCCGCTAAACCCATCCAAGAAAGAAAATAACTTCTTTCATACAAGCCCATCCATCACTTGATCTATAAAGGGCAAATGGAAATGGTATTTCTTGGTGGCTTCGTTGAGTTCCCAATAATAAAAAAAAATTCACCATTTTCTATTCTTCTTCAGGACTATGACATGAGGAGATACCCATTCACTGTCTGATATAGGATAAATGAAACCTGCATCCAACAATTCTGCAGTTATTCCTTGATTATGTCTTTTTGAGCTGGGTTCATCCGCGTTTGGGGTTTGCACACAGGCTTGAATCCTTCTTTAATGTAAATATGATGTCTACATGCCAAGGGATGCACCCCTTTCATGTCCTTGTAGTCCCAAGAAAACACATCTAGTTTTTATCTCAAAATCTAACAAATTTTATATTCTTCTCTATTTGAGAGGTCTGAGTTAATCTTCAGAGATTTGGATGAGAAAAAATCCACAGCCTTGGTGGTTTCAGATGTTGAATCAACTCAATGAAGTTCCATCCAAGGGTGGATTTCAGATTCTTTGACTAGGTTTCCAAGTGGGCTATTAGTGGGGGACTAGTTCTGAATGACTTGGTCGATGAGCTCATCTTCATCAAGATACCCCCCTCTAATAACAACACCTATGGTACAAGGGCCCATTCTTAATAGTCATTTTTCTAGCCCAACAACTGATATAAGCATCAGAAGTGGCTAACAAAGGTCTCCCTAGAATGAGAGGATATCCATTAAACTTGGTTTTTGGCTAGAGAACAAGAAAATTTGTAGGATAATCCCTGGTCAGTATGTGGTATATTCTTTCAACGATCAGTCGCACACGTGGGGGGAAATAGTCCCCCCTATTGAGGTGTGGGACAGTGCCCCAAGAAAATTTTTTGGACCTTACTTTTCGGTGGGGGGACCCGCCCATGTTTTTGTGCATGGGTTTGCACATGGTTTTTGAGCATGATGGCTTTCAGCCCCTGGTGTTTTGTATATCTGGTCAAGGGAACTACAATTATGTTTTAATCCAGGGTTAATGGATTGGGGTTTATCAATGCTTCGACATGTATATATCTGTGTTGTAACACTAAAAGGAATATAATGAAAAATAAAGCTGGTAGTCCCGATTTGGGATCGAGGGGAAAATTTTTCTGTATATATGTTTTATGTTTTTTGCTCTCGCTATTGTTTGTTTTGTGTTTTTAAGGTTCATTTGTAGATAATTTTTGTAGAGGGTTAAAACCTATATTTGATATCATAATTGTTTTGGCTTCAAGGGGACGCCTTTACTATTGAGGGGTTTTTTGCTCAAGCTCGTGGTTAACCCTGTTCAGTGGGAGATCCACGGTATCGATTCTTGTGGTGAAATAATATCGTGAGCAGCGGAAAGATAGACATTGAGAAATTTAATATTCAGATTTTTGAGTTGTGCAAGTTCAAGATGGAGGATCTACTGGTGGATAAATATCAGTGAATCACAGTAGACCTAGGTACTAAACCAACGAAAATGTCCGATGAAGACTGTAAGAATTTTGATTATAAGTAAAATATCACAATAACGTTGTGTATCTCTAATTCAGTATTGTTTAATGTATATGGAGAAGCTACGACGAAGACTTTTTGGGACAAGCTAAGGACTTTGTACCAATCTAAGTCTTTGGGGAATAAATTGTTCTTGCGGAAAATGTTGTATAACATGAGGATGAAGGATGGAGACTTAGTGACAAAGAATATAAATTCCTTCAATATTATGGTAAGCTAGTTTTCATCTGCTGATATTAAAATCTCAGATGGAGATAAGAGCGTCAGTTTGTTGTGTTCTCTACCAGATTCGTGGGACAGTCTGGTTATTGCAATAGGTAGCAATATAACTACATTGATTTTTTATGAAATTGTCTCAACCTTGTTATTAGAGAAAATGAGATAGAAAAATATGGAGGGACAGAATGGAGATGCGTTATCTGTACGAGGAAGGTCCCAAAGTAGAAAAAAAATAAGTTTTTGAGTGGGAGATCTAAATCTCCATGAAATTTTGTAAAGGTGTGCTGGAAATGAGAAAAGGAAGGGCACTACAAAAAGGAATACAGATCTAAAGCTCTTGAGAAAGGAAATGGATCTGATGATGCTCCTTCTGCAGAGTAAAAAATGACCTCAGATGAAGGTGGGGATGTGTATTTGGCTTCTTATTCAAATACACATGCATATCATGAGGCATGGTTGATTGACTCAGGTGCATCATTTCACTTCAGTCCCCATAGTGAGTGGTTCTGCAAGTATGAGAAGTATGATGGTGGTCATGTATTATTATGGGATGATAAGAAGGACAGAATCGTTAGACATGGAAAATTCAAGCTGAATCTGCAAGGTGGAAGTATTAGAACACCTCCTGGTGTTTTTCATATTCCTGCCTTGGCCATACATTTTATTTCTGTAAGCAAGATGGATGAAGCGTGTGTAAAAACAGTGTTCGAGAAAGATACATGCAAGATGGTTCGGGGAGCATTGGAATTAATGTGGAGAGTTTGTATTGGAACTCTGTACAAGCTTCATAGTAGCATTGTTATTGATGGGTGAAAATGTTTTGTGGTTCCTGAAAGTGGAGTGGAAAGCCTAGTGGTCTATGGGTAAAATACCATTCTATGGCATCAAAGGCTTGGACATATTGGAGATAAGGGCCTTAAGATACTGCATGGAAATGGTATGGTAGTAGATATGTCCAGTTTCTATCTGGATTTCTATTTCTATGAACATTGTGTATATGGGAAGCATAATCGAGTGAGTTTTCCTTCTGGAGCTAAGAGGGTGAACAAGATATTAGAGCTTGTGCATAGTGGTGTGTTTCGACCTATGTCGGTTCCATCACTGGGTAAGTTTGTGTACTATGTTTCATTCATAGATGACTTCTCAAGGAATACATGGATATATTTATTGAGCAATAAATTTGAAGTCTTTGATAGATTTAAATAATATAAGGCTCTGGTGGAAAATCGAATAGAGAAGAAGATAAAGGTGTAGAGGACAGATAATGGTGGAGAATTTTGCAAGAAGGAATTTGAAGAATTCTGTAAGAAGTGTAGTATAGCACGACAGAAGACTAATCCATACACACCTCAACAAAATGGAGTCGCAGAAAGAAGGAACATAATGCTGATGGAAAAGGCAAGAAGCATGCTTTGTGGTACCCGGTTAGGATAGGAATTCTGGGCAGAGGTAGTGGAAACTTCACGTTACCTAGTTAACAAATCACCTTCATCAATGTTGGAGGATAAGACTGTACATGAGGTATAGACATGTAAGAAAACCTCTCTTTCACATCTGAGGGTATTTGGATGTGATGCATATGTACATGTTCCAAAGGAGAAAAGGACCAAGTTGGATAATAAATCTGAAAGGTGCATCTTTATTAGGTATAAGGATGGTTTAAAAGGTTACAAGATTTTGAAGCCAGAAACAAGGAAGGTAGTGTACAGTCAAGATGTGGTGTTTAGAGAGGTGAAAGATGTTGTTAAACATGAATTCCTACCGAAGGAACCTGAGAATATAGAGTTTGAGCTAAAGGAGGATGAATCAAACTCTACAAAAAAATAAAATTCAGAAGAGTAAGAGCCACAAACTCCAGTTTCAAGAAGATCATTTCGAGAAAGAAGACAATCAGAAAGATATAGTCCATCTAATTTTTGTTCAAATTTTTCTTTAACTATGACTGACGATGATCCCAGAACTGTTAGGGAGGAAGTGGATTCAGAGAATGGAAAACTCTCAAACGAGGCCATGGTTGATGAAATGGAATCCTTACACAAAAATGAGGCATGGGATCTGGTGGAGTTGTCGGCTGGAAGGACACCCATCGGGATAAAATGAGTGTTTAAGAAGAAGGTGAATGTAGAAGGCAAGGTGGAGAAAAAAAAATCTCAGTTGGTAGCAAAAGGTTATTCCCAGGTGCTAGGAATTGATTTCGGTGATATTTTTTCTCTTGTTGGAAAGGTTAATTCTATTAGACTACTTTTATGTGTTGTTGCTACAATTTATTTTGAGGTAGAACATATGGATGTGAAGACAACATTTC
The DNA here is from genome assembly GCA_034641835.2 of Pinus albicaulis. Lineage (NCBI taxonomy): Eukaryota > Viridiplantae > Streptophyta > Pinopsida > Pinales > Pinaceae > Pinus > Pinus albicaulis. The sequence continues at coordinate 17,469 of JAXQQM020086930.1, read as the reverse complement.
TTCACAAGCATCTGGAAAAGAAGATCTACATGAAGCAACCTGAAGGCTTTATGGTGAAGGGTAAGAAAAAACTGGTATGCAGGTTTAAAAATTCTCTGTATGGGTTAAAACTCTCACCAAGGATGTGGTATCAAAAAATTGATACCTATATACGGGGACTTGGCTTCACTAGAAGCAAAGAGGATCACTGCATTTATTTTGAATTAATTGGTGACTGTGTTATTTATTTGGTATTTTATGTGGATGATATGTTGTTGATTGGAAATGACAAATAAATTATCCAATATTTGAAGATCAAATTGTTCTCCAAATTTGACATGAAGGATATTGGTGTTGCAAATTATATTTTGGGCATGGAAATTAAGAGAGATTGAGAAAAGAGGAAGCTCTGCTTAAATCAGAGGAAGTATGTCGAGACAATATTGTAGAGGTTCAATATGTAAGATAGTAAATCGGTGAAGGTTCCTATTCTTGTACGTGTAAATCTATCTGCTGAACAGTGTCCCAAGACACAAGAAGAAGAGGAGGATGTGTCCCATGTTCCATATGAAAGTGCCATGGGTAGCCTGATGTATGCATTGGTCTGTACTAGACCAGAAAATGGACATGTAGTGGCAGTATTGAGCAGGTTTATGTCAAAACTAGGGTAGGATCATTGGACAATAATGAAGTGGGATTGAAGATATTTGTGTGGCCTAGTGATTATGGTTTTTGCTACCAGGGAAGACCAAGACTGGACAGAGTTTTGGACATCTGTGTTTTTTTTTATGCAGTCTGGGTTGGAGATCTAGATAAAATAATATCTACAGGTGGGTATGCGTTTACCCTATTTGGAGGTGCAGTCACTTGGATGAGTAAAAGATAGTCTGTAGTGGCTCTTTCAACTACAAAGGCAGAATACATGGAAGCCACTCATGCAAACAAGGAAGTGGTTTGGTTGCAGAGATTGTGTTCAAGTATGGGCTTGGTGAAATGAGCTACAAGGATAGACTGGGATAGCCAAAGTGCAATTTTCTTGGCTTAGAACTGTGCTTATCATTGAAAGACAAAGCACATTGATGTTCAATATCACTTTGTGAGAGATATGGTTGAGGATAAAGGGGTGTTGCTGGTAAAGGTGGACACTTTGAAGAATGTTGTAGATGCATTGATGAAGTGTGTGAGCACTCATAATTTTTCTTGCTGTAGAGAAAAAATGGGTTTTGTAGAGCTAGACTAATGACTAAGCTCTCTTATGGCCCCCTGCAGAAAGAAAAAGACAAGTGGGATAATGTTGGGTATGTTCTATATTCTTTCCATGATTAGTCGCACGTGCGGGGGGGTCATAGGGGGGGTGATAGCATTCTTTGTACGTTACACTGGGTGCAGCAAGGGGGTGATAGGGGGGCTGGCAGCACCCTTGGAACAAAAAATTGGACCTTATTATTCGGTGGGTGGACCATTGCATGGTTTTGTGCATGGGTTTGCACATGGTTTTGGGGCATGATGGTTTTTGGCCCCTCATATTTTGTATATCAAATTAAGGGAACTATAGTTATGTTCTAATCCAGGGTTAATGGATTGGGGTTTATGAATGCTTCGTCGTGTATATACATGTGTTGTAACACTAAAATTATTATAATGAAAAATCAAGCTGGTAATCACGATTTTGGATCCAGGGGAAAAGCTCCATGTATATCTGATTTATGTTTTATGCTCTCGCTACTGCTTATTTTTTGTTTTGAAGATTCGTTTGCAGATCATTTTTGCACATGGTTAGAACCTACACTCCCAAGAGTCAATTGAAACCATAACATACTCAACAATTCCTCCCGGAGTTACCATGGACCGATTTGCAAGTTGCAAAATTGTTGTGGTTTTCCTCAAATTCACTTGGAGGTTGAGTTTAAGCATAGTTTCATTGGTCATTACATTGATGGCAACCCTGATATCAATCATATTATTTGGGAATATGACACCATCTATGTGCACATCTACAATTGGACTAAGAGGGTCTAGGTACTTTGGGAATATCACCCTTCCCAACATTAAATCGGATCATTGTCATACTACATTGATGGTGGGAGTATCTTTCTTCTTTCTCCCAAGCTTCTCAAAACACTTTTCCTTTATGAGCCTATTGTGTATAGGGACATCCTTAATGGCCTGGAGAAGAGGCATTTTTACACACAAAATTTTCAGTTCTCCTAGAATTTTGGCCTCCTTTGGGTTGTGCTGACTAGAATGGATAAAGCACTCATGAAAAGGAGGTTGTTGGATCTGAGTGTTACTTTCTTCCTTTTCCTCCTCAACCTCTACAGGTGGAGATGGAGGGTGATTGTCTGGGATTACTCTTCCCGACTTGAGATTAATCTCCTACATGTCCACAACATAAGCTAGATACGATGTCTCTTCGCTGCAAACTTGCTGTGCCTATCTATTTTTTAGGTTCGGATTGGGCAGTAGGAATTTGAGGCAACTTGGGTGGAGAAGCATGAGTAAGCTGAGGTTGACGTTGGGGTGGAGGCATTAGAGTAGGTCGTTGATTATGTTGTGGCCTCCACCCTTGTGATGGCTTGTTCCACTAAGGTTTTTGAGGAAGATACTACTGAAATGGTTGGTTCACAGGCTGAGGATGATATGGATTGTTGTAAGGCCAAGTAAGAGGTGTAATCAAGGATGGAGGAGTTGGGTTGTACCAGGATTTCATAGGTGCATTATGATTTTTGTGAGAGTAGGAATAAGGTGCACCTTGCATACCCTACTGATATGACCAAGGGCCTAGAGGTCTTATTTCGTTGATGAAACAAAGTTTCTCTATTCCTACTTCACCACCTTGATATATTGTTTTGAGTCCAGGTAAGGAGGGACACTTTTCTGTGGCATTATTCTCCTCACAGACAAAGAAAACCTTTTTGACATTTAATGGACATTCATTTCAAGGGTGTTTTCTAGTACATCTAGGGAAGAATATAGCCAAGGCTCTTCCTGCTTCCTCTTGATTTGCATTATGTCAAACTGGAAGGCAAAGGTGTGCAGCATGTCACTCTTGAAGTCCTCCAACATATTTCCAATATGATTCTTGATGGAGGTGGAAGAGGAAGGGGTATTGGTCATACATGGGCTATCTCTGCCTTTCTTCCTAGCTGCCCTAGGATGGATCGTGAAGATAGTTTTGATTATATCATAAGGTAGCTAGTATATATCTCCTCCTAATAACATATTGAGGGTTTCTATCACCTCCTCCCTGATCCCTCAAAGAAGTACTAGTTTAATTTATCTGGGATCAAGGGTACAGTTGGCTCTCTTATAATTTAACTAGAACCTCTCTTCATAGTCCTCTAGAGATTCATTAGGCCCTAGAGGCATCCTGAATATTTTCTCCTTAGTTTCCTTGGAATTACATTAGTCCATGTACTTGTTTTTGAAGGCCTCTGACATGTATGCCCAGGTAGTGATGTTTTTGCCAGGTAGACCCATGAACCACCGCAAGGTTTCATCCTTAAGGGTAGATGGTAATAACTTCAACTTTTGATCATCTGAAGCATAGTCATAAGTTCTACAGAAAAAAGAAAATTCAAACATAAATGTGTTAGGGTCCTCAGAGGTAAGTCCACGGAAATGTGGAAGGGCTAAGGGGTTGATGTTCTTCATTTTAGTTCCCCATTTCCCTCTCTAATGGGGAAGGCTCCCTGGGCTTTAGTTTCAGCCACGATTTGAATAGGTGAAGTAGGTTCCTATGGTGAAACAAGTTCTTCTTATTCCCCAATATGTTCTTCAAAATTTTCAAAAGGCTCACCTATGGTGTTTTAAACTTCGCAATCACTGAAGAAGAGTGAAGGGTGACTATGTGTTGATGTGGCGGTTTCTGGAAAAAATTTCCTTGAGTATCCCTATTCCTACGAGGGATGAAAATTAGATTCTTTCGTATTTTTTTCAATATTTTTGGTACAACATGTAAAAATAAAGCAGAAAATAATCCTAAAACAAAATCAAAGCATCTACTAGATACGTCCCTGGAAATAGCAACAAACAGTAGTGAGCCCTAGTATTGCACCAAGAATGCTACAACTCCCATAGGTTACTCTAGTTTACTCTATCAACCCAGGTTTCATACAAAATTGGAGGTGAAAGTGCTATATACACATCAGATGCATTCTACTCATGTCATCCTCTTCTGAGTCCTATGAAAGGGTGTTATTTCTAGGGTTTCTGAATGAATTTTGTCACACTTCTGAATTTAGACCTAGGGCTACAAATTATTCAAATCCATTACTCTATCAAAAATAAAAAAACCTATTATATATCGAGAAATTACATCTAGCTACTCTACAATGAAATAAATCTACAAATTAAGCTATGGTAAGAAATGGAAGCAAACTAGGCATCTTTCATGAATTAAATTCTTGAATTGAAATTGCATAAAGAAGACTAACCTAATCACTCATTGTTGGGCCAGATGGCTAAACACACTCTATCTACTTCATGTTTTAACTATAATTATTTTACTCATGCATCTACTCATGACCTAACTATTCTTGTAAATGCATTATTTTGTAGCTAGGAGGATAAAGGGTTAAGGTGCTTTAGGAAGGGCTTGAACTCATGGGTGCAAGGTGGAAGGTGTCTAGGTGGTTTTGATAGCTCTAGATCAGGTGTATGATGGTTTTTGGGCTTAAGGAGAGGCCCAATGGTGCTACAACATGTGCTTCTACATGTTTCTTGTAGTGCTATAGGAAAGTCCTGAATTGCTACATGAAATAGTCTGAGGGCAATCCAAGGCCAAAAATGGTGGAGAAAAGGATATGGAAGGTGGAGTGAAGGTGTGTTTGGTTGAATGGAGAGTGGCCAACCCATTTTCCAAGCTCATAACCTATTTAGAAGCTTTTCTTACACTTCTATGGTTTTCTCACGTTGTGAAGGTGAAAATTTGAAAACAAGGTTGATGCTAATTTGATGGAAAGAATGCTGATGATGGGTGAGAAATGAAGCTAAGGGTGATGGTGAAGTCCTCCTTTTTTATGCTACTTGAACCTACAAGAAAACTACCTTTGCATGCAACAATTATGTTCAAATTCATGATGAAGGAAATGGAAAATATGAATTGAATTTGGAAAGAAAACCTACTTCAACGTTCAAACATAAATCTAACTCAACATTCTAGACATGTTCATGACACTACAACAACCTAACTATTATTTCCAAGAAATCATGAACTAAAGACAAAATTTGACTTGTGGAGAAGGTCTTCCCTCCTCAAGTTCCAATCAAATAGATGAGAGAGGGAGGCTTGACACACAACTTTCTGAGTTTACTAGTTATTCTACCAATAATTTATGCAATCTTAACTACATAAAAATACAAATGGAAGAAAACTAAAAAAGGTGAATTGAAATATAAGGAAAATAGATAAAAACTCATAAAGAAAATTAGCTATAATGACATAAAAATAAGAATGTATACACAAGAGAGTCTAAGGCCAATGTATTGGGCCCTAAACCACAAGTCGAGCCCTTTGAAACTAACTCAGTGAAGCACAATATGAATACTCCTCTTATTGCAGAAAATAGTCTCATTCCATAATCATAAAAGTCTTAAGAACATATTACAAGAGCTAAGAGTCTATTATCTTCCTTCAAAGTTCGAATCCTAATGAGCTCTTTCTCAACCCTCTTTAACCTAGAGGTTAACTACCAACATCTCCCTAAAAATTAGGTGATGTGTCCACTTTGACTACAAGAGAAGTGGAGCTTTGATGCACCTCATCTCCCACTTTCTTGGTTGCATTTGATTTCGAGTTTTTGGAGGGAATCTCAAGGATCCCTTGGCTTCCTTTGGGAGTTAATGATGTGGGAGATCACCCTAGATTCTCTCCTTGTTGTCTACTCTGAGCTTTAATTGCAAATTCTTCATCAAATGTGCAATATCTTTGTGATTATCCTGCATTTAACACATGTTATGCATTTGAAGTATGACAAGCCTTAATCACCATGTACACTAGCAACATAAGACTATAATATAATTTAAATTTGATATAGAGAGACATAATAAGGCTAAAAGGTGACAATTAACCCCTCTAATTATACCTAATGATGGAGCTCATAAACCAACCCCAAGGAAAAAAATCTAGAAACAAATGAACAAGAGGTACAAGGAAATGATTCACAAGATCCTTTGGATCTACACATTTCCTTGAAACAACTTGTTATGAATCCAGAGGGCACATAAAAATGTGGGATTAAACGATAACATACATCATATAACTTAGATTCAGACAAGGACATTGAAACACATGCAATAGAAAATCAAATTGTCCTTGTCTCCTCCACGACATCACAAGATGATTGGCGTAAAGTTTAGAAGAAAAAAGGGGGGAAAGTGTGATCACTTTGTTGTGGGGCTTTCTCTCCGCTCCTATGGCCTAGATTACACTTTTCTGTGTTGTCTGGCTACCGCTTTTGTTCCTTATTTTTTTGTTTGGGTGCATATTTTGTTGTTGCGTCCTATTTTGATTTAGCCTACTTTTAGTTAGGGTGACCTGTTGCCCATTATGGGAATTGTAAAAAAATGGAATGTTACAACATCTGTGATGTAATTTTTTACTATTTATAAATAGTTTGATTTTTTTCTGTGGAAAAAATGTAACTTTGCATTATCATATTATATCAACATGCACATTGTATGACATTTTTTTCTAATTTAGTCGCAAAATCATACTAATTTATTTATGTTGATTAATAATGAACACATAAAATCAATTTGAAACTATTAAATTAGTATTTTATATTGATTAACGATGAACATAAATAAAAGGAATATATGACTAAATTAGTTGTTTATAATGATTATGAATGAAATTAAATGAAATGAATAGAAATGACGAAATCATTCATTTATATAATCAATATCAAACTACCAGAAAAATATAAATGAATACTGCAAATGATAAATTTGCGATTAAAAATAATGACTAAATTTTGCATATATACGACTATTAGTAGCTAATTTATAGTATCTTATAACACAAATAAAATTTAGTCATATTTCACTGGTCATTAATTGGTTTCAAAGGATGACTAAAATTTGCATATATATGACTATTGGTAGCTAATTTACGGTATATTATAACACGACAAACATTTTGGTCATATTTCTTTGGTCATTAATTAGTTTTCTTGGGTAATCATATAGTAGTATATTTGGTCATTAATTGTGAAAATCAATGTCTAAATTAATGACTAAATTAATGACCAAATTTATGACTAAATATACTACTAGATGATAAAATTGAGACAACCAATTAATGATTAGGCTAAAAATGACTAAAAGTTTGTCGTGTTATAAGATACTTTAAATTAGCTACTATTGGTCACTCACTAAAAAATTGTCATTTATATGCAAATTTTAGTCATTTTTGTAGTAACTAATTAGCCACTTTGTACTAGTGATTAGACAATGGTCATATTAGCCACATGCCATGAGACAAGGATTTTATTACAAACCTAGATCAATTTGTGAAGAAAAAGGTAAATTTGGGCACTGCGGATGTAGATGGAAAATGACTGATCAACATTCTGACCAGGAAGAGGGAGACAAAGACAATTTCATAGGTATAATATGTCCCTATTCTCAAAAATAATTTGATAAGTGGTGGTCAACTGATGGAGAAGGGATACCAAGTTATTTTTAAAGGAGAAGAGTTTGTTATATATGAAAATCCCTCAAGAAATCAATTGATAGTAAAAGCGTAGATGAATAAGACCAAATTATTTCCTCTAATTATGTATTACATTGATTAGGTCAGTTCTTTTACAATTTTGTTTTCTAATGATAATTGGTTATGGTACTTTTAGTTTTGACACTTGCACTTCTCTAGTTTGATTGTTATAGCAAAAAAAGATGGTTAGAGGATTACCTCCCTGCAAATAAGCTACTAGTACTTACGAGTCTTGCATCTTGTGAAAGGAACATCATGAATTTTTTCCAAAGGGAGTTGTATATAGAGGAAATCAACCTCTATAGTTGGTGCATACATACTTGTGTGGACCTATGATGACACAATCGATTGGTGGAAGTTGTTATTTCCTCACTTTCATTGATGATTATAGTAGAAAGACACATCTTTACCTCCTGAAGCAGAAGTATAAACATTTGGTGAAGATCAAGGAATTCAAATTCGTAACAGAGAACCAAAGTGATTTTTATATCATGGTATTGAGGTCATATCGTGGTGGAGAATATAATCTGAAGGACTTCCATGATTATTGTAAACAACATAGAATCAAAAGGAACTTTTAAACCATATATATAATGCAACATAATGGTGTAGCGGAGAGAAAAAATAGAACATTTATTAGCATGGCATGGAGCATGTTGAAAGGAAGAAATTTTTCCAATGAGTATTGGGAAAAATCAATTGCAGGTGTTGTTTATATGATAAACATATCCCCTACAAAGAGTGTGATGAACAAAGTACTAGAAGAAGCATGGTCAAGAATGTCTTTCGTAGCTTATGGACATGTCCCTAAAGATATAAGAGGCAAGTTGGATGATAAAAGTGAAAATTTGATATTTACTCATTATAGTGAGCAATAAAAATCCTACAACTTGTATAACCCTGTCACCAAGAGTACCATAATCAACGAAGATGTTTTTTTCAAGGAACAAGAGTCATGGAATAGGAGTGTAAACAAAACAATTGGTGCAAGAGTTCCATTGATGGAAGAAGAGGATGTAACAGAAAAGGGGAAGCAAGAGTCACAAGAGAAGACACCAAGCAGAGTCATGCCAACAAGGAATCTAAGCTATTTTGGACCACATGGATCTTAAAGAAAATCAACAGTTTGAAATTATCCTAGAAATCAATGAGGTGATGAATCTAGCAATGGTAAGAGAAATATGAGATGAAAGATATTTATGATGATTTGGATGTTAGTTCAAAATTTTCATTGTTCTCTTTTCAACCTTCATCATTTGAGGAATCTATTAGAGATGAAAAATGGGTACATGCCATGGATGATGAAATTGAAGCAATTAAAAACAATGATACATGGGATTTTGTTGATTTTCCAAAGGATAACAATCTCATTGGTATGAAATAGGTGTAAAAGAAAAATTTGAACAAAAAAGTATAAATATATAGATTTAAAGAAATACTTGTAGCAAAAGGGTTCTCACAACAACCGGGGATAGATTTTGGAGAAATGTCTTCTCTAGGAACCATATTGCATATTGTAAGAGAAGTATTGGCTACATTAGCTCAAAATAATTCCAAAGTATATCATATGGACGTGAAATCAACCTTCTTGAATGGAATTCTAGAAGAATAAATTTATGTGTAGCAACTTCCAGGATATGAAGTTGACGGAAAAGAAGGTAAATTTTATAGGTTGAAGAAAGAACTCTATGGACTCAAACAAGAACCTAGATATTCGTATAACAAAATCGATAGCTACATGATCAAGAATAGATTTTGTAGAAGCATCATCGAGGCTACCTTGTATAGAAAGGTAAATGAGCATGGAAATTTTTTTATTGTTTTCTTATATGTGGATGGCATGATTTATATTGTTGATGATGAGTTAGATGAATTTGAATTAACCATGAAGAAATAATTTGAGATGATAAATCTTCGTATCATGAAATATTTTCTTGGCATAAAAGTTGAGTAATTTAAAAAATGAACTTTTTTTTGTTAGAATAAGTATGCTAAATATTTGTTGAAAATATTCAGGATATAAAATTGTAAACCTGCCCCTACACCAGTTGCAACAAGTAAAAAGTTAAGCAAGGATGATGAAGGATCAAATTTCAATCCAAATCTATTCAAAATATTGGTTGGTAGCCTCGTGTATCTCATAACTACAAGGTTAGATATTATTCCAGGAGTTATTTTTATTTGTAGATCTATGGAGACTCCAAAAGACTCACAATGGAGAGAAAGAAAAAAAATTATATGATGCATAGCAAGAGATACATATTTTGGCATAATGCATGCAAGCATATAGAAGAAGGATTCTATTGGTTATATAGGGAGTGATTTAGCAACTAGTTTGGATGATAGGAAGAACAATTATGGTTATGTGTTCCATTGTGTTTCATGTGTGATTTCATGGGAATCTAAAGAGCATCCTATTGTGACACTTTTATTAGTGGAAGAATAACTGTAGTAGAAACATCAACAACGTGTCAAGAAGTGTGGTTAAGAAGAGTATTGGATGGTCTCAAGTAGAAACAAGAAGGATCAACAAAAATATATTGCGACAACACCTCAACGATTGCCCTATCCAATAATATTGTGTTTCATTAAAAGAGCAAGAATTACTAGATATCACTTTATTAGAAAGATTGTAATGGATAATTTTAGTTGAATCCTTTTAAATCTAGTGATCAACTAGCTAACATATTCACTAAGACATTATCGAAAGATGTATTTGAGTTTCACAGAGGAAACTTGGGCGTTGTCACACTAGCTGAGACATATACCAACAAACATGTTTTATTTTTCATGATTCATGTCTTAGTTTAGTGGTCATAATTAGTGGGGAGTGTTAAAGATAGATAATTACTCTCACATGGAGAGTTATCTAAATTTAGAGAGTCAGTTAACTAATTCAAGTTTGGTCAAGTCCAGTTAATTCGTATTTTGAGTAAATTTGAACTTAGTGTGTGTTTGCATGTTGAGTTATTTTGGACAAGTCGTTAGTCGAAAATGTTTAAATACCCTTCATTGGGTTCATTGTAATAATCAAGTTTGCGTGATCGATTGAAGAGTCACAACTAATGTTATTATGTGTGTGTTAAATTTTGTGTCTTTCCTCCTCTTCCTTTCCAATAAGTTCGTACATCCAAGGTGGAAAATCCCACAATACATGATATTATTGCTAAGTGATTGTCATTGGGATGGTAAATAAATGGTCAGATTCAATGTAATGAAGCGAGGCGAACAATTATAGGATGATGTTATTAACTTATTTTTCTAGAAGAAAATAACCATAATAGAGAATCACTAATATTTTGGCATATGGAACCTATTTGAGTTGTCCAAAAACATATTTTATTATGCAATATATATAAAAGCACCATTGGTTGAATGATAAACCATAGAATTTTCATAAAAAATTATCTAAACATATTGTCCTGAGGCATGTTCGTGTATTATTTTCCCAATTAATTAATTTGAATTAAAACACCAAGCACTCAAATGTGAGATCAAATTTAAATGCTAGAATAATATTTTATCTCAATTTCTTATCACTCAATCCAAAGATACCTTTCTGAAATGTGTCTCTATGTCTAAATGCATATTTTAATTAAACTAACGAGATGAATTCAATGAAACTCATGGTTACCAAATAAAAATTTTTTTGGGCCTCTGAATCCCACGTGAAGGTATTTAGTTGCATAACACTCCACTCTACAACTATAATAAAATGTGCGATGGCATTTTGAATTCCACGTGGAAATATTTAGTTGCATGAAAACCCATGCTATCACTCTAATACAAATTGTGGTAGATCATCGAATAGCAAGGGGATGTAAATTGGAAATGTAAATAAAATTACAATATGAGGATGAAATTTTGCAATATTCATTGTAACTAGGTGAAATTCCATCGAAAAAATGATTATAGGGAAAATGACAGCATGTCAAACTCAATAAATTGTGCCTAAGTATATATATATATATATATAATATATATATATATATATATATATATATATATATATATATACATATATATATATATATATACATACATATATATATACATATATGTATATATATATATGTATATATATATATATATATACATATAGATACATATATATATATAGATACATATATATATATATATATATATATATGCACATTCTTATTTTCATATAGTCATTTAAGGGACATGTCATAGTCTTTTAAGGGACATGCTTCATGGGTAACATTTTATACAATCTTTGTCCTCATATCTTTGTCTACCAAATTTGACATTATAGTAGCAACAAAAGCCAAGGATTTGGAAACATTGAGAGTTGATGAGTTGATGAGATTACTTTTATACGATGAGGCAAGGATAGGCAGAAATAAGGATTCCACTTTAGAAACCAAATTCAAAAGTTAGGTTTCTATTTCAAGAGACAGAGGACGATTTAGCATACATGGTGGTTGGAGAGGTGGAAGAGAAGAGAAGGAAAATGAAAGTGGAAGAAACAAAAAAATCTTCAAAAATAATAAAAGATTTGAAAAATTAAAGTTGGGATGTGTTTATTGTAATAAATTTGGTCAATATTCTCATGATTGCGGGAAGAAGGTAGTTGATAAAGGAAAACATAGTGTTAATGTCACTAAAAATAATATAGACTATATGTTCCTATATTTCCATACCATGCATGAACCTTATGACAATTTGTAGCTATTAAACAATGGTTACAGTAACCACATGTCAGGAAACAAGGATTTGGTTACAAACCTAGATCAATCTGTGAAGAGAAAGGTAAATTTGGGCACTGACAAGACTATGGATGTAGATGGAAAAGGAGTGGTCAAAATTATGACCAAGCAGAGGGTGATGAAGACAATTTTAGAGGTATATTATGTCCCTGATCTCAAACATAATTTTATAAGTGGTAGTCAAATGATGGAGAAGGGATACAAAGTTATTTTTTAAGGAGAATAGTGTGTTATATATGACAATCCTGCAAGCAAACAGTTGGTAGTAAAAGCACATATGAAAAAGAAAAAATTATTTCATATAATTAAGAATTTCAGTGATTAGGTCAATTATTTTACAGCTTCATGTTCTAATTATTATTGGTTGTGGCACTTTCAGTTTGGACACTTGCACTTCTCTGGTTTGAATGTTGGAGCAAAAGCAGATGGTTAGAGGATTTACTCCCATCAAATAACCTAATAATACTTATGAGTCTTGTATCTTTGGAAAACAACATCATGATTTTTTTCCAAAGGGAGTTTTATACAGATAAAATCAACCTTGAGAGTTTGTGCATACATACTTGTGTCGACCTATGAGGCCACAACCAATTGGTGGAATTTGTTACTTCCTCACTTTCATTGATGATTATAGTAGAAATAAACAGGTTTAATTCCTAAAGTAGAAGTCTGAAACTTTTGTGAAGTAAAAGGAATTCAAATCCTTAGCAGAGAACAAGAGTGATTTTTAGATCAAGGTATTAAGGTTAGATCATGGTGGAGAATATGATTTGAAGGCATTACATGATTACTGCAAACAACATGGAATCATAAGGCAATTTAAAACTTGATATGCATTGCAACATAATGGTGCATAAGAGAGAAATAACATGACAATTAAGAACATGGCAAGGAGCATGTTGAAAGGAATAAATTTTTCTAATGAGTATTGGGTAGAAGCAATTGCATGTGTTGGTTATGTGATAAACATATCCGCTACAAAGTGTGATGAACAAAGTAGAAGAAGATGGATGGTCAGGTATGTATTGCAGTGTATCTCATCTCGGAGTGTTTTGATGTGTAGCTTATTCACATGTTCCTAAAGATCTAAGAGGAAAATTGGATTATACAAGTGAAAATGCATATTTACTCCTTATATTGATCAATAAAAAGCCTACATGTTGTATAAACCTATCACCAAGATGAACATAATCATCAGAGATTATGGTTCTCAAACTTCTGTGGTTGTTTTTAATTGTAGAATCCAGATTATCCACAGTATCATAAAACAATGGTTGACATTTCGAATCCCAATGGGGATCCATCTTCAGGACAAGAAATGAATGAAGAATGAAAGAAGGTCGCAAAAGGTCAAGGTATAAATATTAAAGGATTATGATGATGAGAGGAGCCGACAACAAATTTTGTTAATCTATTTAAAAGAAATTTTATTTTATTCTTTATAGATTTTTTAAATTAATTTTAATTTAGATAATAAATATTTAAAATATTTTATTTAAATAATATTTAAAATTTTATTAAAATTTTTAAAATTTTTATTTTATTATAAACCCTAAGTGCTACTAAATTAATTTTAATTATAATATAGTAACCATAATTTAAATTTTTTTAAGTTAGGCTTCTTAATACTATTTCTCTCCACATCATATGAGGGCTTCCTAATGATATTTATATTCTTATCATAAAACTTCTTATTAATATTTGTCTCCTCCACGCTCCCAAACCTGTTGTTTGTTAATTTTGAATTCCTACTTAAAGAGCCACACGAGCCACACTTTCCTATTTCCTCTATTTGCGAATTATTGTTCTTTAATGAATCATAACAACCTTCATAGTTATGAAAAATACCCTGACCCAAAATATTATTATCACCATCCAATCATTGACCATCATGATATTACCATCCATGTGGTTGTTGACTGCACGGTTAGGGTTCACGTCCTCATTTCTTTTGATTGAAAAATCTGCAGTGTTCACGGGTTTGACAACTTCATCACCATGATTTAAGGGAACCTCCTCCATGGGTAGACTCGGGTTAATATAGAAGTAAGTCGTGCTACCGTTATCCGACCGAACTATGGAGAGATAGCCATGTGTTTCATAACTAGATCCACCAATAGGGTAGATCAACGTTGATGATGTCTGGCTTGAGATGGGAATAACGTCGTTGGAATAACATAGGTTCAATAGCAAGTCTAGAAGAGGAGGAGTCATCGCAGACATAGTATCTCTAATTTTTAGTAGTTCAGTGTGAGAGAATGATGTCCTTCCTTAGGTGTTGTTAACACAATTGCTTCCCGATGCAACATCAGAAGAATCATCGACTCTAATCAAACTAATTCGTTCATTGGTAAAACCATTGGGAACCTCATTTGTTGGCTTTATGAAGTTATTGTTGCTTCTGTCAAGGGAATTAGCCTAATCCTTAATCTGTTTAACAAAGGCTAAGATGTTGGAGTCTCCGTTAGCACTCATCGCACTAGAATGTGAAGATCCGATGACACATACCTATGCTCCACCTATGTCCACGTGAGAGTATGAGCAAGGACAGAGGCTGTCCACCCACAGTATCTTTCGGATGATTGTGGTTCTCATTTAGAAAACAGACAACCATTATTATCCAACACTCGAGTCTCATCGAGAGCTAGCTTCTTAAATTTAAAAAGTTTCTTTGAATGTCTGTCACGAGCTAGTTGGCCCTCCTTCTGAGTTCTGATAGCAGCCTTTGTATTTTTTTTTCAAGGAACATGAATCATGGAATGAGAGTATAAACAAAAAAAATGATGCAAGAGTACCATTGGTGGAAGAAGAGGATGTAGCATAAAAGGAGAAACAAGAATCACAAGAGAAGGCACCAAGCAAAGTCACTCCAACAATGAGTCCAAGCTATTTTGATCAACATAGATCTTCAAGCATATCAACAAATCAAAATTCTCCTAGAAATCAATCGGGTGATGAATCTAGTAATGGTAATAGAAATATGAGAAGTATGAAATATTTTTATGATTATTTAGATGTTACTTCAAAATTTGCATTGTTGTCCTTTCAACCTTCATCGTTTAACGAATCTATTAGAGATGAAAATTGGGTACAAGCCATGGATGATGAAATTAATGTGATTGAAAAGAATGATACATGGTACTTTGTTGATTTTCCAAAGGATAGAAATATCATTGGTGTGAAATATGTGTACAAGACAAAGTTGAATGAGAAAGTAGAAATTGATAGATTTAAAAATACATGTAGCAAAAGGGTTCTCGCAGCAACCGAGAATATATTTTAGAGAAAATTTTTCTCTGGTTGTCAGACTGAATATTGTAAGAGCAGTATTAGCCACATCTGCTCAGAATAAGTGGAAATTATATCAGATGGATGTGAAATCAACCTTCTTGAATGTAATTATAGAAGAATAAATTTATGTGTAGCAACTTCCAAGATATGAATTTGAATCAAAAGAATATAAATTTTACAGGTTGAAGAAACCACTCTATGGACTCAAAAAAGCACCTAGAGCTTCGTATAGCAGAATCAACAATTACATGATCAAGAATATATTTTGTGGAAGCATCATTAAGGCTACCTTGTATATAAAGTTAAATGAGCATGGAAAAATTTCGATTGTTTTCTTATATGTGGATGACATGAATTATATTGGTGATCTTGAGTTAGATGAATTTAAATCAGCCATAAAGAAATACTTTAAGATAATAAATCTTGGTGTCATGAAATATTTTCTTGGCATAGAAGTTGAGAAACATGAAAAAGGAGTTTTCATTTTTCAGAATAAGTATGCTAAATATTTGTTTAAAAGAATCAGGATATAAAATTTTAAACCTTCCCCTACACCAGTTGTAACAAGTACAAAGTTAAGCAATGACGATGAAGGATCACATATCAATTCAACTCTATTCAAAATATTGGTCGGCAGTCTCGTGTATCTGAAAACTACAAGGCCACATATTATGCAAGGAGTTAGTTTTATTTCTAGATCTATGGAGACACCAAAAGACTCATAATGGAGAGCAAGAAAAATAATTTTGAGATACATAGCAAGAACTACTGATTGAGGCATAATGTATGCAAGAATATATAAGAATGATTCGATTGGATATACAAGTAGTGATTTTGCAGGTAGTTTGGATGATAGGAATAACACTTATGGTTATTTGTTCTATCGTGGTTTAGGTGTGATTTCATGGGCATATAAAGAGCATCCTATTCTGACACTTTCATCAACGAAAGCAGAATATGTAGCAACAAAATTAGTAGCATCATGAGGAGTGTGGTTAAGAATATTATTGGATGGACTCAAGCAAAAACAACAAGGATCAACACCAATATATTGTGGCAACATCTCAGCGATTGCACTATCCCAGAATAATGTGTTTCATCAAAAGAACAATCATATTGGTACTAGATATCACTTTATTAGAGAAATTGTGAGCAATGGAGAGTTCACTTGAAGCCTTGTGAATGTAGTGTTCAACTGGCTGATATATTAACTAAGCCATTAGAGAAAGATGTATTTGTGTTTGATAGAGCAAACTTGGATGTTGTAAACCTAGCTGGGACATAGACCAATAGGAATGTTTGAGTTCTCATGAGTCATGTCTTAGTTTAGCGGTCGTAATTAAGGGGGAGTGTTAAAGATAGCTAATTATTCTCGCATGGAGAGTTATATAAATTTAGAGAGTTAGTTAACTAAGTCAAGTTGAGTCAAGTAGAGTTAAGCCATATTTTGAGTAAAGTTAAATTTACTGTGTCTTTTCATGTTGAGTTATTTTGGGTGATTTGCTATTCAAAAATCTTTAAATACCACTCACGAGGTTCATTGTACTAATCAAGATTGTGTCATCAATTGAAGAGTCTCAACTCATGTTATTATGTGTGTGTTAAATTTTGTGTCTTTCTTCCTCTGCCTTTTCTACAAGTTCGTACATCCGAAGTGGAAAAATCCACAATACATGAGATTATTACTAAGTGATTGTCATTGACATGGTAAATGAATGGTCAGATTTAATGTAATGAAGCCATATGAACAAT